>JBBKCR010000080.1:10994547-11009147 GCA_037577295.1 Ladigesia roloffi | reverse complement strand
CTTTGTTTCATTCAATTTGTAAATGCTGTTCATAGATAATGGACTTTTGTTAAAACATGTTTTCTAATAACAGTGATATTATTTTTGATTGTCCCACTTACAGAACACCTTACAGGTAATAAAATATATGCTGGGTAAATTACTGTGATTCTTTTACTTGGACATTATATAGTGGTTATATAGTGATGAAAATGATTATTTTTTTATTAATTTTTAACCATTTTTATTGAGAAATTTCCTGTTCTCGGGTGTTAGCAGTGTTACCACTAATCACCCTGACTTTGTCTGATTGCAGGCTCATGCTTACATAATCAGCTCCCTGAAGGAGGAGATGCCCCTCGTCTTCCGCCGAGGCAACAAAAAGAGGGATCTAATATATGATCTACCAGTCCTTTTCTCCAGGATCCAACAGCAGTATCAGATCTCACCTGGAGATTTCCCTGACTGCGCAAAGATGCAGGTGTGTGACAATCAAGCACGTGTTTGTGTTTACATAGCCACTACTTTTCCATTATAAAATAATATTAGCTTTTCAAACCCAAATAAAAGTTTTATAGGGCAGAGAAATAAAATTCTTTAAAACATTTATTTCATAAAAGTATTAAATATTCTATGTGGGGACTGGACTTTATGTCGCAAACTCCCCAACCTGTTAGACACAACTACTGGTATAACTATAACTTGTTTATATTAGTAATGACAAAATAACAAAAGAACTGCAGTGAATCATGGTTCCCTTTCTAAACCTGAAACTTAAAGCGATTACTCATAACTTTCCAGTTTTTTCACTGAGCCATCCTTCTTTTGATGTTACCTAAAATGCAATGGTACTAAATTGTGCCCAAGTTGTTGAGGGATGTTAAAAATATTGTTCATGCTCAGGATTTGTGTCCTTGATCACTGACATTTTTACTTTGGCAGGAGCAACTCATGAATCATGACTTCACCAAGTTTAAAGCTCTAAAACCCAAACTCGTGGCTAATCTGGATGAGCTCCTGGGTGCTGACATTGCTAAACTGATGCCTCTTCTGCGGCAAGAGGAGCTGGAGGCAGCCGACCAGCCTGGAGTGCAAGGTGGGGCCTTCCTGGGTAAGGATAGAGGCCCTTTTTCTGAAGGAAACCCTTTCTATTACACAGAACCTAGTGAAGAATGTAAGGAGATGCCTGGTGAAAGCTGGGTGGTCTCTAAAGACAAGCCTAAATATGATGAGATCTTCTACAGCCTTTCTCCTTATGAGGGCAAGCTGAGTGGTACCAAAGTGAAGGATTGGATGGTCAGCACCCGGTTGCCCAGCTCAGTCCTGGGCAGGATCTGGAAGCTGTCAGATGTGGACTGTGATGGCATGCTGGACGACGAGGAGTTTGCTTTGGCTGGCCATCTGATTGAGGTCAAGCTGGAGGGCTTCGGGCTTCCCCCAAAGCTCCCTGCCCACCTGGTGCCTCCATCCAAAAGAAGACGCAAAACATCAAACACAGAAAACAAAGAGGACTGTAGCGACTCATAGGATGTCTGTAAATATAAGGCCTTTGTAAAGTAAAAGCTAATGAACAATAATCAGGATGTTATAAGAATACATTGAAAGTCAACTCAAGGGCACAAGAAGAACGAAAGTAATTACAGATGTTCGCAAAACCCCATATACCCATGTTGTGTCTATCAGTACCACTATCTATAAAAATATTAAATGAAATTTCAAAGTAAATGGGTATGGTGGTGTATGCTATATGTTTCTGTAATTTTTAAAGCTTATGCCCAGATATTATAATTTGATTTTAGTTTAGAACATCTGTTATATTTGTGTATGGTATGAAAAAATGTGGCCAAAAAATGTGAGACTAAAATGAAATGCAGGCAGGCATTCCAGCCAGAGTACAAAGGCCAAAGATAGTTATGCTTTCGAGATGGTTCACAGAGGAGGCAGAAGCCTATGAAACATTCTCATGCAAGAAAAATATATATGCGTGCAATCTTGTTTTTCCAGTGGATTTACTAACCAGTGGATTTACACTATCACTAGACGACATGCAAAACAGCGTGGATCATGTGGACTTTGTGTACATCACTTGGGTTGCATGTTAAGGTTTTTTAGATACATGTAGACTCTTGATGCTTCATGATTTTTTTCAATTCCTTCAAAATAATTCCTGAATGCATCTCAGCTCTAAGGCTTTATGCACCAATTATTTATGAACTAATTTTAAAATAGCATTATATATAAAAAAGAATTGATCTGGTATTTAAAAAATATCAACATACTCTATATGGAGAAAAGTATTTGGATGCCTAACCATTACCAACGTTGTCTGTTATGACATTGCATTCAAACACAGCATTCAAAACGATTTTAATATGGAGTTGTTCTCCTCTTTGCATCCAGAACTGCTACCACTCTTAATAAAAGGCTTCCCACAAGGTTTTAGAGTTTCTGTGAGAAATTTGTGCCCATTCATTCTATAGAGGATTCATGAGGTCAGACACTGATGTTGGACAAGAAGACCTGCCTCACAATCTTCATTCCAGTTCATCCCAAAAGTGTTTGATGGGTTTGAGGTCAGGATTCTGTGCAGGTCACTCAAGTTCTTCCACAATGGAACTCATCCAACTATGTCTTTATGGAGCTTGCTTTGTGCACTGGAGTACCATCATAATCTTTCATGCTAGAATAGAAAACATTCTTCCCCAAATCATGTCCACAATGTCTTGACCTGCTGAAGCATTAAGATTCCCCCAAATCCTGAAATAAGTTTGTCCCAATACTTTTGTCCATAAAGTGAGTGCTCAAGAAGTGGACTGAAGTGCATCCTCTAGGTTGTTGCTGCGTCAATCTGTGGTATATAGAAAATCCCCCGCCCCGCCAGTTTCATAACAAACAACAGAAGACGCCGGAGGGGATTGCTGGAAAGACTCGATTCTGCTCGAAGAACTGTTCCTTTATTCAGACCAGAAAAGGTCTCACAACCGGGGAGATGGGTGTCAAAATCCACATCATTTACTGGTAGGTCAATGTAGTGCTATTTATATCGCAGAAACGACCAGAACTTGTTTACTGGGGTACTGGTGTAAATTGAACCTCTGCAACACAGCAGGTAGTGTTGAGTTGCTAACATGGATCTGTACTTTTAGCAAACAAGGATGTTTATTATTAGTTTTGATAGTTTATTTCATTTGGAAATGCACGGCGATGAAGACACGAGCTGAGGTTTCTCCATAATAGTGAAACGCTATAAGACTAGAGACTGATACCACAGCCGTGTTGTCACAAACACAGATATATATAAGTGAACTTAAATATTGGGACACACGTGATTTTAAGCTGTTATATCTGCAAAGGACCAGCCCCATATTAAAGTCTAAGTATTTAATTGCACTGTCTTTAATGTCCCTATTGGTATAATGAGCTGGTGTCCCAATACTTTTGTCTATGTGTTGTACCCGAGAGACCCCAAAACCATTTCATTCTCATAACACTTTGAATTTACAGCTGTCATTTATTGAAGATTTATAATAGTTAAGTAAAATTTAATTAAATTGGGATAAAGTGTACTCTTCAGGTAATATAGTTACGCTATTACATCAAGGCTGCCTTATAGAAATAGAAATCATTAACATGTACAGATTATGTATAAATGGGCATTTTCAGCATTAATATCTATATTTTTTGTCCTCAGTGGTGGATGAGGGTACAAGCCCAAGGTGGGTTTCAAGAAATCTCAAATATCACGTTTCTACCTTTCCTGTTGATTGATTGACTTACACAACTTTTGCCTTTTTCATGTTATAGTTCACCAAGCTCAAGGTGATGCTTGAAGATGAATTTCCAGGTGACCTTGAGATTGTAAGTGACTCAAACCTGTTATTTAATTCACTGGTAAGACTGGCTGTTGATGGATGACAACATGAGATAGAAACCCCTCTCAAAGTCTTGACTGACTTTGAAATTGAGGTTTGTTGAGCGGATCACACCTGTTGTGGATTAAGCTGCAACCTGGCAACCCTGTTGAGGTGTAAACAAACCTGTGAAATTTGGACAGGGAGTATCCACACTATTATGATTTTTTACTCGTATTACAGGTTTCACATTGTTTATAAGTACTTTTCTGTCTATCCCAAGATGTATGTTAAATGTTTCCATATTGGTGTGGGTAAGATCTACAAGAGTGTCCACATTGTACTTTTGTATTTATGTCTATTGTATTTAATCTTTGTTGCTGCTGGTGGGTGTGAGAGCTACCAAACCAGTTTTAGTTTGAAACAAAGACTATAAGGCATATCTCTTTGATCCTACTTGTGTGTGTGTGTGTGTGTGTGTGTGTGTGTGACACACAGGTATTTCAGATATTTCATATACTTGTGTTTTTGGTTGCTACCGTTTAAGGTTTGTTATTGTGCAAAGTGCTATATGAGCTGTGTAGCTTTAATTCTAATGGTTATGCTGCTTCTGCTTTCTTCTTTTAGTTCTGTCCACTTTGCTACAGTTACAATGCAAAATTTCCACTTGTGGGTCTAATAATGGGTTATGTTATTTTATGTGAGTCTAGACTCACTTTATGTGAGTCTACACTACCTATCAGTTACAGCCCTTATAAGTTAGTTTACTTTTATTACTTGCTGTTTTGTTGCACTTATATTTGTTCCTTCTCGCAGTCTGGTGAGGCCACACCCAATAGTTCCGGGTGGTTTGAGGTGCAGGTGAATAACACACTGGTGCACTCGAAGAAGGTAAAAAATACAGAATAGAGGCTTTCTCTTGATGTGTACACAAAGAGGATATATATATATATATATTACCAAATGTCTGTATTTACAGAATGGGGATGGCTTTGTGGACAGTGAGGCGAAGATGGCCAAGATTGTGAGTGCCATTGAGAAAGCCATGGGAAAATGAGGCTATGCTGAATCTTGGAGGTATGCAGCTCATTATTATATAATAATACCCCAGTGAGTCAAAGGACTTACAATACATCACAATTTTGAGTCTTTTATGACAGTAAGACCAACACTTAGTTCCAGCTTTTGAGACACATACTCTTGTAAACAATGAGTACAAACTTTCCACAAATATAAAAGTTCCATTATATGGTCTATATGGAGGTACTTCTGTTAAGCATTACCATTCAATCAACAGCTTAGTGTTTAGTGTTATGCTATATTTGTATTGTGCAAGGATTAAATCAGTTATAACTAATGTCTCATTATAGCAACATCAAATTTGATACTTTAGGTTGCAGCCAGTCACATTACAGTGTAGTGTTTGTGGAATTTTATGATGTTTTGTATATTTTCTGTCTTAGCTATGTTAGTAATTCTGTCACTCTCTTTCTTTCTTCATCTTTTTTCTCGTCCTTCTTTCTCTGTAAACGTATGTCAGTTTGTCCGTCTCCGTCTGTCGACCTCTCTGGCAGCGCAACAATGATGGTGACTTCCGAAGTGTCCTTGACACGGATGTTGCTTGATGCTTCCCGTGCTACCAAGAAGGAGCGTTCAGAGTCGGCAAACTCTAGATCTGTAACGGTTTCACTTTATGTCAAGGGAATAATTTTAGTTTTATAGTTTTTTTTGTTTGGTTTTTGCAGTCCCTTGTTATTGAAAACGCACAAGATATTTTGACATTGGAACGTTTTGACTATTCATGCAATAAATAAATAAATTCAAAATCATATTTTCTCTTTTGTGTCTTTTTAGTTTGAAAGGTATCAGTCCAACAATTATTCACTTTGTGTCAATAGAAAATCTCATTATATGGTGACTTTGGTGGCCTGGTGTTTAGGGAGTTGTCCCTGTTAATGGATGTTCTACGGGTACCCACTGAGGTACTCTTAAGAAAGGTAACATTTCCACTACCACTGCTACCAGACACTGTGGTCCTGACTGCCCACTGCATGAAGAATTTCACACTGTTGACACAGTGCTGCAATGTGCTGTGTGGTCATGCCTGACAAATGGACACCTCACACTCTTATTCAACATATAAAAACTGCCCTATTACATGGACAGATGTCTATAAATAAGAAAAACTAAGAGGTAACGTTTGTATATATGTGTATATATATATATATATATGTGCCTGTGTATGTATATATATGTATATATATATTTGGACAGGCCTGTAAAAGCAGTTCGTGTTGCCACCTTGTGGGCAGATTTTGTAGCAGCAGAATAGGAATACCTGTATTCCTGAACTTTTCGGTTTTTTCGTTAATTTAATCCTCTCCGGTGAGTAGTACACGCGAAGCAATGATGCTATGCTTTGCTGAAAGGTGTTTGTGATTTTTGCAACACATAGTGGTTACATTTGGAGTTCTGTAAATCGGATAAACGTGTTTTATGTGCAGAGTGGTGTCCCCCCGCTCCGCTCCGAGTCGCTGCTGCAGAGCTCCGGAAGGAAAGAGACGCTGTATTGACAACATGGCGAAGCGAGGAAGGGAGCGATTTCAGCTGTGATTGCAGTCTGAAACACACAGGAATAAGCTGTTTCGGTGATTTGGTGTGGCCGAGGGTTATGGATGAATGGAACGATGCTGTGGCTGAGCTGAGAGCTGGCAGCGATCCTCATCATGGCGTTTTTCAGACGGAAAGGTGAGGAGAAGCTAACGGAGGAGAAAAACAGTGCGAACAGGACAAACCAAAGCTAATGAACAACGTTTATCTGGAACTTTAGGTCTACCGATATCTCGTACACAAGGTTAAAATTGGTCCTCATTCTTGAATCCGGAATAGAAACAATTAAATGTGTGTGTTGTGTTAGCAAAACTAGCCTCCAAGCTAATAAATTAGCTTCCAATTTCGAACTGGCCTCTCCACCTTAAATGAAGCAAGAGTGCTGCACCATTTAAGGTCGAACGGAAAACTCAAATAAGAGGGCCTCGTCCGGTTTCTGTTGGCTAAATGCCTATTTACACCTCTGACGTTCAATTAATGATGAACAACACATTAAAGAGAACATCCCATTGGTGAGTTCAATGGTATGCATTACATGGACAAAATAATTGGGACACCTGACCATTTTTCAACAAGGACATGAATGACATTGCATCCAAACACATAGACTTTAATAAGGAGTTGGCCCCCCTTTTGCAGCCATAACAGCTTCCACTCCTCTTGGAAGGCTTTTCACAAGATTTTGGAGTTTTTGTGCCCAATCATCCTTTAGACGAATTATGAGGAGGCCCGTTTCGCAAACTCTGTTCCAGTTCATCCCAAAGGTGTTGGATGGGGTTGAGACTCTGTGTGGGCCGATTCTTCCCCAAACTGTGTCCACAAATTTGGATGAATGGCGTTGTCCAAAATGGTATGCTGAAGCATTAAGATTGGCCTTTTGTGGAAGTCCCAGTACTTTTGTCCATGTAGTGTGTATACAGTGGTTTCGTTAGTAACATGATCGTTCCAGCTGGAGCAAATGGGCTGAATGTGTAAATATATCCTGCACACAGAAACATTAACACTCGATGTAGTAGTGAGAAGTGTTCGCAAAACGGAAATTTTTCTTCATTGCAAGAACAAACTCAATTCACGATTTAAGATTCAGTATATTCATTTGTCCGATATAGAATTTAGCACATTCATCATGCCCTAAAATATAACCCTCAATCGAAGTACAATGACAGAAAACAGAATAAAGAATATATGCAGAAGTGTAATCCCGCTATGTGTAACAGTGTATACAAAGCATGAATCAAACGTTTATACACATATACAAATGCATGTACATGTTCAAATGCTAAAAAATAAGCAATACAAATCATTTGGATGTTAAAAAAGTAGTAGTAAAGAAAGCTAAGTTTGAACTGACATTTGTTAACATAGTCTCACCCTGATTGGGTGGCATGTGGTCACTTTAGTTTGACATTTATTTGCTCATAGCTCACATTCACAAACTGTAAGTCTTGCATACCAGTATTTATTAATGCTCTGTGAATTGCCATTTTTGTTTGAAGCCTCTCCCTTGTCTTTTCACTACATTCAGGACTTGAGCCATTATTGTTAGATATTGCTATGATTTAAATGACCCATATCATGAAAAACTTTTTTATATAACACTTTGATGTAGTGTCTAAATATCCTTAACATTTCAGTAGCATATCCCATGCTGTCCAGATGGAAGCTACATGGCTGAAACAGACAATATTTTAATCATGTTACAAAAGTGTATATTTTTGACAATTTACACTGCATGTTTGAATCGTCTGTTGTGTAGCTTGAGAAATGATGCTTCACATGCTTACACTGTGTGAAGATACTCAGTCCATTCAGACATGCTGAAGCTTAACATTTCCGAGAAGTTGAGTTACTTGTCTGCAGTTCAGTTTCAAATAAAGTTAAATTAAAAACAACGAACGAGTGCTAAGCACTGGGAATGTGTTTTTGCAGCTTTGCTAAATTGTCACTGCTAAGTTGTCACACTGTCAGTGGTGCATATTGCACAGAAATAAAAGAAATTAGACATTAGGTTTATGCTTCATAATGTCAATCAAAAAAGTTGATGTATACAGACTTGCATATCACCTTTGACTGATATGCTTCCTGTTACTTGTGCAGGGATCAGTTTTAGGCATAATTGCAGTCAATCAAAGAAAGCAAAGTTGACATTATGACTCAAGGCACACAAAACACAAACTTTGACTTCTAAATTGTATTACTTGTGCTAACTTGAATAGGGATCAGTTTTTGGTAGTTAACCAATCATTGCTTTATATTTGTCCTCCCTCAAACTGCCACTAAAACTGAAACTCACTCAGCATCAAACTGAGCTAGAATTGCACAGTCTTGTGTCTGACATAAGTTAAAGTGTTTCAGGACATGGCTAAAATTTGGGACATCCTTGTCACATTCCAGTGAGTTGGGGAGGCTGCTGACACCAGGGACTGATGTTTGGCTGCCTGAGCTCTGCTGTCATTTTGTGCTTTGACAGTTATTATTAAAACTCACAGAAGAGGAAATGATCTGCAACAAATGCAACACTTGAGTGAGATAGTAGTAAAGGAGTCAGCTGAACTTGGGGAGAAAACATAAGGGGGTGTTTCTTCACACTCTGAATGATGTTTTGTAAAGTCTTTATTAGACATGTGAGTGAATATCTTACATTAAAAATCTATTCGACCGAAGAGCATTTAGTTGAGCTCACATTTGTTTCCTCCACCCTGCTAAACATGTTGTTCTGTGGAATGTTGTTTTACAGTTGTCTACATTGGTCCTAAAAGTGTGGTAATACAAACATCCTGTTTAGATTCCAAATGAAAAAAGCAGAGTTCATGTAAAATAGATTTGTACAAGGTGGGGCACAAATAGCTCCCACACTTAGAAAAATCACAGTGGGGTTCCCAAAGCAGCTAGAGGGGTCTGTTCTGTCAGGTACGATACATAATGTTTTTTAATCGTCACCATGCCGTGGTCGTATGAGCACTGAGGCTGTGTAGTGGAGGCTTTTTTACTAAATTGCGAATCTATAGTTGCGACACAGAGGTCGTTTTGCATGCGGTTCGGTTTCCATGCTAATGGAAGTGTTCCATGTCAGAAAACGAATTTGCTGTGGGTTTGAGTCCCTTTCATTTCTTTCTGTGGGTCCTCAAGGCTGAGGTTTTCAAACTTGGTCCTCGGTCCTTGGACTGACTAAAGGAGGCTATTCAAGAAGAAACTGAAGGAATTTCGCACGACATGCTAGTGAGAGTGATGGAAAACTTCCAAGAACTGCTCCAAAGCTGTATCAGTTGTCAAGGCCACCATTTATACGATATAATTTTTCAAACTTGCAGTAAAAAAAAAAAAATGTCTGTCTACATTTGGGAAATAAATTACCCCAGTGAAATGTGGGAGTTATTTCTGCCACAGAAAGTATAGGATATTGGCTCTTTAATGCTTCAGACGTTACAGCGATATCTCTTTCCTTACACAAAATGTAATGAATGAGTGTTATGAAGGTTAGCTGTAATGGTATTAATACTTAACTGCTTGCTGATATGTTTTGAGATAATTATTATCAGCCAGAGTGACCCTTTAATAACAAAGGCTTATGGCCTATCAACTAACTTAAATCTACCATGGACTTATTTTGAAAAGGTCAAGGACGACTGTGCTGTATTTGGTCGTGTGCTCTGTTGTTCTGTCTCCATTGAGAGGCTGTAATTTAGTTGCGGTTAATTTGTCATGAAGTGAAAACTCTTTTGTTTTTACCCTACAGCTAAAGGAAAGGACCTGGAGAGAGCAGTAGATGCTAAAGCAGGCAGAGGTGAGTACAGTTCTGACCGTAGTTCATTTCAGACATGATCTGTGGTGGTTATCTGAAGCTGAAAAATGTGTATAATTGTTTCTTCTTGTGAGGTCTTGCATGCCTGAAGCATTCTAGCTGGTGTCGCGCTGTACTGTGCTGTACTTGACTAGAGGCTGTTTTAGGTCTAATGATGCATTTCGCATTACATGATGGCGTTAGCATCACTGGATTGTAAAGAATTTCAGATGGTTTCCATAATTGCTAGGTGAAAGTATTTATTTACCGTCCACACTGGCAGACTTCACTTTAAGAATGCATGTTGTTTAACGTGCTGTGGTGTTGCTTTTTTTAATCTCTCCTGCTTTTTACATTATGGTTTGTGACTGGCATCTTTTGAAAATAGAATTTCAGTAGTGGAACCGAGTGTGCTCCCAGATATAAAGACCATTTAGGAAATAGGTGGTGTGCTACACCAGATAGGCAAGTTTTTGTCCAGCGAGGCGAGCGCAGAAATTATGAAGAGGATGGGGTGGAGGATCAGATAAAGGCTGAAATGATACTGCAGCTTCGTGCGCAGAAATAAATGTCAGTCGTCTTGCTCACTGGTCATCTGTACTGCCTCAGGGCTTCAGACCGGCAACCACAGAAAGCACACTCGTCATGCTCACAGCACCTGTCTGTTCAGTTATTACTTCAGGTAGTGTAAGTGCTGTTGACAGCAAGATTTCCTTGATTAAAAGTGTTAAGTGGCCTTTTTTGTCACGACAGACCTCACCACAGGACAGAACACAGTACGAACCATGTGAGATTTCTTTTTCGGACATAACCCAATTTTAAAAAGCCATTTTTTTAAAGCTCAATGTAAAACTCTATTGGAATTTATCTAGTGGCACAATGAACCGTGCTGTACCAGAAACACAAACTACATCACAGCTTTCTGATTGGTTGAAATGTTACAAGAAAAGCCCTTTACAATTGACCACTAAGAAAAGCATATATGTCAAAAAAAAAGGTTCTGCTCATTTGACTCCATGGATGCGGTTTTGAGATGAGGAGCGCCCACAAACTGTGGGAAGAGAATTGCGCTACAAGCTCAATTATAAACCCCGTTACTGGGCTCAGATACACTTGAAAATCAAAGCATGCTACAATGTCCGTGCCATCTGACAGTCTCACATACCCCAGTCAAGTAGAAGCAGCTTCCCGGGCGCTGTGTTTGTGGCTCCCTACTGCTTCACTTGGTGAATGGTTTAAATACTGAGGAAGAATTTTGTCCTGTTCATGCTGTGGTGTGTTCACCTAGGACAGAATGGTCACTTTAAATATTTTAGGGTTTTTTGTTTTTGTTTTGTTTTAAACATCAGGCTTTGCAGGAAGTTAATCTTTCATAAACACAGGAACTTGGTTTAACTTGTCCATTACTGGAAAGTGACTTGTCCTTCATATTTGCACTCTAATATGTAATAAACAAGCCTTTACTTTAACTTGACGCGTTACTCAAGATTTATTACAGTGTTGTAAGGAAGCATTTTGCAACCCTGGACCTAGAAACACACTGTCCTGCACGTGATGATGCTTTCTCTGCCTTCAGCTCACTTAGGGGCCGTTAATAAACTGACTAGTTGAATCAAGTGTGATGGGAAGAGTGGAAACAATCTTACCTCCTTTCACTACACTGGTGCCGGTTCCAGGTGCCGGTTCCAGGTGCTGGTTCTTTTGCTCAGCCGGTGCTGAACGGAGAACCGGCCCGCATTTCCACTAGACAGGAGCTCAGCGGGAGCTGCATGATTATACGGAACCGGCACGGGAGCCAGTGCAGTGGGAAAGTTGTATCTGAGGCTGGGAAATGATTTTCTGAAATTGTTCAGAGAAGTAATAGTAAATAGGACTAAATGGTAATAATTCAGACTGGTTTCAGTATTAATGAACTACAATGTTAATGTTAGCAGTTCTGTCGTAGTATATACTGTTGTAGTTTAATTATTGGTTGTCGTACCTGGGTAATATATTTATAATTTCCCTAATAATAATTAAAAAAAAAGTAATTCACATTGTAAATGATTGCACTGGTGATTAGCAATATTTGAAGAGCACTGGTCAACTCCATGTTTCATTATAAAGAGAGTGTAATTAGGATTGGATTGTGCAGCACAGTGAGTGCCAAGTTTTACTTTTGACCATAATGTAGCACTACTGATTTTTCTAAGAGTGGTCTATCAGTGCCTTTTCACCTCTATTTCCTTGCTTTGCAAATGAAGCCACGTTTGTTATGGCAGATGTAACCAAAAGTTGTCACACAAAATTATAATTTTTTGTACACTGGTCCTATATTGCTCCTAACAAAATCCCTTTTTCTTGTCCCCAGCTCCAGTGTCCCCCAACTCCCCCTCTCGGAATCACCATGCAATCCTGGAGGCAGCCGGCCCGAGTCACGTGGCCATCAATGCCATCTCCGCCAACATGGACTCATTCGCCCGTGGCCGTACCGCCATCCTCAAGAAGCAGCCCAGTCACATGGAGGCAGCGCACTTTGGAGACCTGGGTAAACTAATCTTTCAGTAAACGTTCTGATGCTGACTCATTTATATTTTTTTGCTTTTTCTGTCTACTGCTGTTTAAAGGCCATCCGATGTTCAGAACCAGTCTTGAATTCTTGCGTGTCACAGTTAAGTGTTTGCTTGAGAGTGACATCTGAATGAATTACCAGGAGTGGCTTATCAGGAGTGGGGTCAGGTGTACTGAAGAAAGGACAACACTAAACTGTACTATACACGGTTACGTCAGGGCTATGATATGACTTGAAGAAATGAGGTGTTATGTTTAACTGGTTGCGATTAGAATGTATCGAGTGGACATTGATTTACAGTTAAGAAATGTCTGTGTGGTTTAAGCTGGCTTGTGTTCATGTCTGAGAGTTCTGCAGCACATGGAATCAAGGCTGTGTGGAACGCAGGGAGGTTATGATGGGAGAAGGCTGTAACTTGCCTTCTTAGGGTTCTCCTGTAACCCTGTAAGGACAGCAAGAGGCTGTGTGTTACAGTTTACAGAGATACAACTCTGTAGGCCCACACACCACCGTGCTGCTGCCGTTTTCATTGTCTTACCCAGTTCTGTATCGTTTGGTGATATGGTTTGTGGACAACTACATTAGAAAGCTAACCAACTAGCTTTCATATTAGCTTCTTGTGCTACAAAGTTTAGAAAATTATGTGTAGGTGATTATGCTGAATTAATTGTCATTGGGAACCTTTAATTTTACATCTGGTAACCTCTTATATCACATAATAAAAAACATTGTATGAAAATGTTCAGTAAGCTCCATTTTGGCTGGTGTCAAGATGTATAATGTTTTTCCCTGAAATCTTTGTTCCTGAAGTCTCTCAATCACTTTCGACAGAGCAGGCTTGCAGCTTAGTGATTGAACAGACAGTGTTACTTTTCTCAAAGATCATTTCTCTCTCTTTATGACTCTCATTACACAAAGCAGAAAACAAGACTCTGCATGTGTGTGGTTGTAGTGTCGCAACCTTTAACAGCAAAAAGTAATAAAGAATGCTGCGAGACAGCTTAAATCCCGGCGACTGTTTCCACTGGCAGTTGTTGGTCCGCTCTGAAGGGAGACACCCTTCTCTCAATCACAGCCTGCTTTATATCGCAGTCGGCTCTTTCTGCTTGATATTGTGTGCTTCAAACAACAGCGTAGCCATTGTCTGCAGTGCAGGGCTGATCCTCATATGACCCAGCTGAAAGCCCTCCGGTTGGTGTTCTGTGGTGTCCATCGGGGAGAGATGTTTCTTTTGTAAAGCTTTGAAAAGAACTTTCCAGGCTGTTGGAAGCTTGAAGGCAACATTTTCAGTATGTGAAGTATTTGTTTATAGGCATGGCAGGATGGCAGAGTTACATTAATGCAAGGTGTGTCCCCTCACAGCCCACACACCACAAAGTTTGTGCTGAACAAAATGAGTTGTTATATACACTTTAAAAACCAGACAGACAAACAAATAAATAAAATAAAACCATGTACTACAGCATAAACTAACCCAGAACTGACAGTATATTTTGGAAGTGAGAATTGGTCAAATAAAACTGGATGACAACAAAATGGCTATTTTAAACACATAATAAATATATAAAAAAAGTTTAAATTCAGAAAGTCAGACAGCCCTAATCTCATGAGCAAACTTTAGGTAAAAGTTTGGGTAAAAGTATAAGAGCAAGCCACCAGTCTTCTCAGATACAGATGGTCTCTGTAGTTAATTTTCAGGGTGTCTAGCTTTTACATTTACATTTACGGCATTTAGCAGACGCCTTTTATGTAAAGCGACTTCCATTCCTAACTACAGGGGACAGTCTCCCTGGAGCAACTTGGGGTTAAGGGTCTTGCTCAGGGACCC
>JBBKCR010000080.1:10966835-10994447 GCA_037577295.1 Ladigesia roloffi | reverse complement strand
TCTCTCTCTCTCTCTTTCTCTCTCTCTCTCTTTCTCTCTCTCTCTCTCTCTCTCTCTCTCTTTCTCTCTCTCTCTCTTTCTCTCTCTTTCGCTTTCTCTCTCTTTCTCTCTCTCTCTTTCTCTCTCTCTCCCTTTCTCTCTCTCTCCCTTTCTCTCTCTCATACTTACATTCTCGCTTTCCCTGACTTGCACTCTTCTCCAAACTTACTGATGTTTTTTTTATTTATCTAATAACGCTGGACACATCATAGAGCTTGACCAAAACCACAAGTACAAATAGACGATAAAGTTGCTGATACCTGTTAGGCCACAGGCTGCCATAATAAACGTTGGTCTGGCCTCAGGCATTGTAACGTGTCTTCTGGGTACAGACAAATGTGTGCTAGATGTAGGTTATTTCATTGTCCAGTACTGCAGATTATAGACAACCAAGGCATAAGAGCGTGTGAGTGTGTGTGTGTGTGAGGGTTTGAGAGCGAGAGAAAGTGACAGAAAGAGGGGGAGATAAAGTGGGAGGTGAACTAGTAATTCAGTGAGCATGTAACTCAAATCCTATTACACACAGTGTTTCTGTAAATCATTTATTACTCGGATGGAATGCCGCTTTGTCAGGTTTTGTCCGGCCGTGCCTTACTAATGGTTAGACATTTGAATAGTAAGGACAGTTATTGTCCTGGGCGTTTAACATTTAATGTTAAAGTAGCTGCCCTAAAATAATCTTACTGATGCAGATACGTTTCAGATGTAAGTCCAAATGCAACGACTGAGTGTAAAATCTAAGCTTGCTTTAGAAAACAGACCAGGCAGATTTATTTATTTTGACATGTGTGTATGCAGTGCACATATGGAGAGTAAGGAAATAAATGAGATGAATATGTAGTCATATAGGAAATGCTAGCATTCTCTTTTATTTTCTTTGCTAACTCAAATATTGAAGTGGTGCTCATGTAGCTCTCCAGCAAAGGTTGATAGAGTAGACTTTATAGCAGGCTCTGGTTGAAGCACAGTAGTGTAATCAGTCTGTGAATCAGTCCTAAGCTTTGTGCATATAAAAATACACAGCATGTAAAAACCCCAAAACACCAGCAAATACTAACCTAATGTGAAATTTCTAATATAGATAAAGACATGACTGTGCCAAAAGTGTGCTCAATTACATCCATCCTTGGTAAAATAGTAGTTACTGGGCATTAGGAATAACATGGGTACGTTAAAAATGACATAAACCAGAAAAAAAACAAATAAATATTTGGTTGCACCGCTTTCACCAACTGCAGGTCCATATCCACACATTGAAATGTCGCTTTCTATGTCACGTAGTCCTACATCTTTACTGCTATATGGCTTAAATGATGTAATTTTGGTCAGCACCTCTCCGACTGTTGGACTGAAATGGTAGCGGATGCAGTCTGGTTAGAGCATTGAACATTTCAAGAACCCTGTTGACCTGTCTGGCTTAACCAAATGCAGGATGTTTGTATGTATGGTTGTGTTAATATTTTAAAGAGAGCAAAATAGCATTCCTTTAGCATGTGTAGTATCACTCTTTACCATACAGCAACACATGTCTGGGTTGGAATGTTGAGGCTTGAATTGTTATATTGCCCAGATCACTTGTTTTATTGACAGTGTCGTGGCTGCAACAAAAGAATAAAGTCTAGCAAAGTTGCCCATTATAGGTACAAGTTAACACAACACACCGCATCACAGATGTGAGCCATGTGAAAGTTTTTTACTGCATTCACCAAGTTAAGCAGTGGGCAGCCACCAGCAGGGGCGGCATGTCAGGGAAGAGTATCGTTCTCAAGGATACCTCAGTGGTGCCACTAGCAATCCTGGTATACAAACACATAATCTTCTGAATACAGGGGCAACTCCCTAACCACTAGGCCATCAGCAGCCCTATATAATTTGACTATTATGTGGCTGGTAAATTAATCAAGCAGTTAGTATTGATTAAAAATCATATTTAGTTGAGTCCCCTCAGAACTATATTTTGAAGTCTTTATTAAAATGTTTACAACACGCCTTGCTTCAGAGACTATTCTATTGTATTAGCAAGGCAGTATATTCTCACTAACTAGCAAACGGCTATTCATATCTTCGGCATTTAGGTTCTTTGTACATTTCCAGAAGCTCTGTTTTTGTTTCCTGGTGACATGGTGCACTTGGCAGAAGAACCATAATAACTATAAAATCACTAGCACCGCAGTTCATAGAAAGAAGCTTCAGGCTTTGGCTGACAGTGAGCAGAAAAAGTCAATTGAGCTAAAAGCCCTGGGATGAGCTGTGAAAGAAGCAGACGCTCTCTGCCCAGGGCGTTTAAACAGTCAGCTCCTTAACGAGCTAGCATAAAAATTAGCCAAGCCTGAATCTACTTTAGAACAGGCCTATAAAACCCAGCATGACTGCCCTTCAGTTGCATGGGAGTTACCTCTCGATCGCCCATATGGGTTTGAAATGCAGCGCAAGCATTTTCATAATGTTTCTAAGAACGTCTCCTATGCAGCTTTTATTAGTATAAAATGAAATGGACCTCGTGCTGCCGTTTTGGATGGTTTGATGAGGCACACTTTGTGTAATTAACATTTTTATTTTCTATTGTGCGAGTTATGAAGAAGCGTGTGATTTAATTCCTAGTCCTCGTACATTATTCTCCTTTCCTCTTCTACAGGTATAGAGAGGGATGCAGTCAACATTTTCACGAAGTACATATCTCCAGATGCTGCTAGGCCGATCCCCATCACCGAGCAGATACGCAATGACATTGTTGGTAAGAAACCCAGCAGCTGTTACATGTAGTTTTATTTGTTTTAACTGTCTCTAAAGAATATTACAGAGTGCATAAGAGTTGAACATGGAAATCTCATCATCTCGCATTTAAATCCCTAAGGGCTCATATGAGTTACAAAGCAATTACGGTGCCTGTTTGTAATTCTGTGATCTTGGCTAATCTAATGGTTCAGACTCTCCTAATGACCTTAAGCATAATTTTAAAGCAAAATAATATGTGGAAGCCTGGTTGTGAATCCTTCTGAAGATCCTCTGACTTTGAAGATGCAGGTGTTGATATAATTCTCTCATTTCAGCTAAAATCTGCGGAGAGGACGGTCAGGTGGACCCAAACTGCTTTGTCATCGCCCAGTCAGTAGTGTTCACCATCATGGAGCAACAGTGAGTAGTTTCCTTTAAACTTATTTAAATCTGAATCAGACACCTTATTTGTTCCTGGAGGAAGTTTCATATGCTATGACTGCACCAACACAAATACAAGAACAAAATAAAATGCCTTGACTTGACACTTAATGATTTTATTTATAATGTGTTTTCCATAATTATGAAATTGGCATGTTCCAGGGGTTCTCAAACTTTATATTCAAATCTGATTTCAAATCTGATGGTCAAAGGTCCAGGACGGCAAGTGATAAGCATATCCCTTTAATAAATTTGCTTTCAACATGCAACCAAAAGGAATGTCTCTCTTTGCCAATAATTGTTTATTGGCAAAAATGAGAGTGGATTATGTTCACAAGCAAAGTGTAAAATGCAGTGTAGTTTTATGAAAATATTTAGCAATAACCTTGATTAACTTAATTAGTTTTATGCCTTATATAAATGCCACATATAAAGTGGCATCTGGACGTAATGATTCTGATGACCCTCATAATGATGCAGGTATTTTGCTCACTTATGCTTGCAGGACTGTACATGAATTACTGTTAGCCTTAGCGGACTTGCTAACGTTGATTATGAATTGAAGCCCATTAATGTTGCTTTAGTTAATCTCAGGCTAAAATATGTTGTATTAAACAAAAACTAATAATGTATTGAAACATACACTTAATTGCATTGTGTCGATGCATTCCCAATATGATGTGTATACTGAGTATGGAATGATTGCAGTTGCTGGTCTATTTAGTACACACACTACAGAAGACTAATGGCCTATAGAACCTCCTCAACAAGCCTATAGATGGACTTAATAATCAGTTGATGAGCTGTTTTAAGAATGTTGAGTCAAGGAGTACTTGAAACAAGATCAGGATTAAGAAGCATTTAGCCAGAAGCATTGTGACCAATCAGAGATCAAGATAAGTCTGTTTGGGCTTTAAATGAAGATATGTGTTGGATTTATATTCTGTAAAAGACAGTCTTTAACCATGATACATTATTGGTCCAACACTACATTCTTTATACATGCTGATATGGTGTAGTATGCTTATGGTAGTCACAGTTTGTAGCGATATAGCTACAGTGCAAGTATTTATTTCTATATGGTGAAGCACTAATATACTGAGAGAACTTGGTATGTATTTATCCTTGGTTGATCTTCATTTCTCACTTTGATCAGCTGCCTCTGCTTTCCTTTGCTTTTCTCAGGCACTTTACTGAGTTTTTGCGGAGTCATTATTTCTGTAAGTACCAGATCGAGGTGCTGACCAGTGGTTCTGTGTTCCTGGCAGACATCCTTTTCTGTGAGTCAGCCCTGTTCTACTTCTCTGAGGTGAGGATCTCCACTGTCTTCCTGTCTCATTACACACCTAATTTACTACTGTTTGAAGGAATCTTCGTTAGTTGCATTTTCTTTTTTTGTGCTCGCCACACAGTGCTTTTTCCTCCTCAATAACACACAACATTTTTCTTTTCAAAGTTACTTCATTCTGTGTTTTTAGTGAAAAAACTACTGATGTATTATGATCTCATAAAAGAATTTGGTGTGTTTGTATGCACAGTACATGGAGAAGGAGGAGGCAGTGAACATTCTGCAGTTTTGGCTGGCTGCAGACAACTTCCAAGTTCAGTTGGCTGCAAAGAAAGGCCAGTACGATGGACAGGAGGCACAGAACGATGCCATGATCCTTTATGATAAGTAAGTGTGTTTACTACAGATGTTCTTGTTTAAGATGTTAAACACATTATTGTAAAGGATGAGAGGCTTTTGATTGTGACAGTCGGGTTATCGCCTCTAGAATCGCCTTGTTACTTAACATATGAGTGGAAAGGTGCTGGGCTCATGTCAGGTATTTTGGTCTACTAATATTGGTGTTGCATAACAAATATTCACTTTAAGATTCAGCAGTGCTGAAAAATAATGAAAAGTTGACAAGTGTGTAACTGAAAATATTTTCAGGTTTGACGCAACTTTTCGTACTGAGATGAGATGACCTGTGTACTTTAAACTACTTGATTTCATGTAAGCTCTAATTATGTGCTGCACAGATCGGTGCAGCCTTGATCAATTTGGCTATAACTATAAGCCCCATGGCAACACTGTGGAAAATGTGTAAGTTAAATTAAGAGCATGTGTGTATCTACAGAAAAAAAACATGCAAGTAAGTGTTTTTTGGCATAGAAAACATAGGGCAGCAGAACTGTTTGGTTTTACAAATATCACATTGTGTGATGCTTTATGAAGACACCATTTACAAAACCTAAATAAAAAAAAAAAAAAAAAGTTGAGCACATTTTGATACAGTGCTATACACATTTCCTGTTGAATTTAATTTCCTGTAGCAGCTAAGTGCCATAAATATAATTAATGTTCGTTTGTTTGCTGTATTCTTTTGATGCTTGTGGCCGTTCTGTTTGTTATGCTTATGTGGCAGCATATTTAAAGCCTATGGTGATTGGTAATTGCTCCTTAGACTATGATGTTGTCCTGTGAAATGTTTGCTAGTTTGGACTAAGAGCTTAGTGTACTAATGACATCTAAGCTAAATTGAAGTGACTGTAAAGCTATGAGTAACTGCCACAGCAAAAAAGGAGAGACTTTCAATTTTGTAATTTGCTTTTGGTTTTGCAAACAGTATTGGATTTCAGTGTTTTTCACAGTATCATTTTGAAGTTAATCATGTAATATTACGACAACAGTGTTACAGAATGTCATATCATTAAGTCTTCAGTATTTACCGGTGCCGATTTACAACTAAAGCTACATGACAGTTGCCATGTTAACTGTTCAGCCTTACAGTGGCTTTCGCTAGACTCTCAGAACATCCAGTATGGATATTATTAAAGAAATAATTTTGCAGTACATACTGATCATTAAACTGGTGTTCCTCTATTTTCCACATTTTTCATTGTGTGCAAGGTGCCCTCACACTGAAACACACTCAGTATTTTACATAACCTTGACTACATGTCAGTAGGAATCTCAAATGTTACCTTATTATAACACAAGGACAAGTGATTCTTTATTATTATAGATCTTAGGTGGATACTTATCTTCTTAGAATTGTTATTTCTGAATCACCTAAAGGTTTCCATGTACTATGTGATACAGGGAAAAAATACGAATATGATTTCTCCCCTGTTTTTAGATATTTTTCTCTCCAAGCAACAAATCCCCTTGGCTTTGGAGACTCTGTTCGAATGGAGATTGAGTCAAATATCTGTCGTGAAGGAGGCCCTCTCCCTGACTGCTTTACCACTCCACTGCAGCAGGCCTGGACCACCATGGAGAAGGTGCGTGACCTCATCAAGGAACACTAAGCTCAGATTAAAATGGCAAAACCTTTTCAATGGAACACTTTTAGTCTATTTTGAGTATACACTAAGCCTGAACACGGTGAGCTGAGGTTACCTGAGCCATTACAGCCTGGAATGTGTTGAGGTTTTGGAAAAGAGGTCTTGGTACCTTTTGAGGTTTTGGAATAGAGGTCCCGGTCCCTCCTGAGGTTTCGTCCTCCAGCTTAAGGAGTTTCTCCCTCGTCTTTGTCACATGTGTAGGGGCATCGGTTGGGGCATCAATTCAGTTAGTTCAGTTAAACCAAATTTTTTACATGAACATCCTCTGATATTACCCTTAAATAACAGACAGGATGCTGTTTCAGAGACACAAAGTGAATCTGTTTCTTTTTTTCATTGTTTGGTTCTCTCCTATTTGACGCGACAGATTTTATGTACGTGTAGAACAAGATATGGGAGGGCATACCAGCTCCAAAAACTTATCAAGTGATGGAGCATTCAATTTAGCAGATAAACAATGTCAAGCTGCCTTTGTTGCAATGGTCAAGGAGAGTTTGTAGATAAGAATGAAAAGTAGTGTTTTCTATTAATTAAAACTAAAGGATCTCCCGTAGTGTGTGTCGGTATTTACAAAATAAAGCAAAAAGATTTCTAGTCTGTCTCACGCCTACAATTAAAATGAAGAACGAAGCTGAATTGCATAGAACAGCTGATACAAGGTATTTGCAATGTACTGTATATCACAGTATCATGAAATTAATTAATATTGTAATACGGTTTGTTTCTGTTTGTTTTGATTGGTTTCTTAAATTAAGTATCTTATTGTTTCTTCTTTTTATTCATTTTTATCAATATAAAGAATATATAAATTGGATTTCAAACTTTTATCAAAGGAAATAATAACCACAGGTTTTTTTTTGTCCTGTGTCTGATAGAAATAGTGATTTTAGGTGCCTATAATTGTGTGTACTACCATCTGATAGCATTTAACTGCTTGTGTCCCTGCATTTATTTATTTTATAGAATACGTATATCACAATAACTGTTTCCCAATCCATCCCTAGTGACCTTGATAGTAGTGTGAAATCAGATACATCCCTAATGTCTGTTTCCTTATGTATGTCTACAGGTCTACATGCCAGGTTTCCTGTCCAGCAACTTATATTACAAGTACCTGAGTGACCTTATCAACTCGGTGAGGGCGGATGAGTTTTTCGGGGGGCTCTCAAACCCATCGGGTCAGAGCACAATCCCAGACAGCGACCGTGGATCAAATACATCAGAAGGGTCTCAGGCTCAGGTAAGCCTTCCATCTTCTATGTAGTCTCAGTCCCTACATGTTCATTTCTTGCATTCTGCCTCTGACATTTTCTGTGCTGCAGTGACATTTTAGTTCAATTCATCCTGGAACAGATGGCCTTGTGCCCATGTCAAATAAGAGAGGATTATTCACAGGGAGTCATTTAGAGTAGAACCGAGTAGAGTTAAAGCAAAAGATTCTCCTGATCGTCTAGATAAGTCAGTTCAAGATGACAATAGTCAAGATGCACCTCTGTGTTGTTGCACTTCACCTCCTCCATTGGTGTATAACACCTAATACCTCATTAAAGAACTTTAAGTTGATTTCAGGACTCCAGGATGTAGGAACAAGAAATCAAAACAGCATCAACTTCAGTTAAGAGGTCCACCCTCAGACTTTGTCAGTAAAGGTTATATTATTTTTACCTTGAGAATATTTTGAATCTTTCTGTGTTTCCAGCTTGTATCACTCTGACTCTGTTTTTAGATGGTAAAGCAAAAAGCACAACCTTTTAAGGACTAAGTTCATGGACTACCAGCGTATCTTAGTTTTCTGTTGTCTTGCATTATAGCAGTGTACCAAAAAAGCAGCCATCAAAATCCTGAAGAACTTTGATGAGGCAATAACGGTGGACATCGCCAGTCTGGACCCTGAGTCCCTGTACCAGAGACCATATGCTGGGTGAGTTGCAGCCTGATTCAGTGACTTTCTCTGTAAAGTCAGTAGTTTCTCCTGAAAGTAAATTGGAGTTGAATCCAGGAGTGTGAAACCTATATAATATTGCTAATCATAGATTGGATTTTATTATATTTTTGGGTTTGGATAATAGGCTTGGTTGCTTTTGATTGATTTAGTCACTTGAGCGATTCTAGAAGCTCCTGTATAGCAGGATCCTGTCATTGTTTACATTCCACTGCACCTCTAAAGAAAAAGAAATAAATGTCAGATTCCTTTGTATTTACCCACTGATGACCGACTCTACATCATACGTCATTCACTTACAGAGATGACCTTGATGTTTGGAACAATGGGGCTGGAATGTGTTCTTTATTGTTAAATAGAGCATTAAAAATGGCATGGAGAAATAGCCCTCTATACAACTACATAATTCCAGTGGAGTACAAACAGAGCTGTGTGGTCTTAATCTTTCTAAGATTATGCCATTTTTGATACTGTAATATAGTCTAAGGGATTATTTTTAGGAGTAGTCTCAAAGAAGATGCAGTTTAGGGATTTTATTTAACCTAATAAAATATATGTAGAAGCATTACACGATCAGTATTAAATTGCCTGATTTATATGGAATTGGAATTATTTGAATAATTGAATGCACATCTAGTAGGTTAAAATAAATCAAAGATAAAGTGTGTGAGTGAGAGTGAGAGAGAAAGTGGTTTAAGCTATATGTAGGTTTGAACTTAACTTGGTGCTACCATGGCACTGTAAACACCATAGAGGCAGTAAACTGAAATGAACATTAGATTTTAGGAAATTTAAGAATCTATGGCATCAGTGACCACAAATAAAAATAACACCCAACATGAAACTGGTTCTGTTAGATTGTCTTTTATATTCTTACATTTTTAATTTGTTTGTTGCCCATTTAAAGAAATGGTTACTAAAGCCATATCTCTACAAACATTACAGACTAACACATTTACCACAATGTTTTGATACTGTGCATCACAGTGTCATTTCTAATGATTTGAAGAATTATGTGTCTGCTTCTGTTTAACAAACACAAAACACCCAGTAAATATTTCTGCTGACATTAAGAGATAACATCTCCCCTTCTGTTTAGAAGAATGACTTTCGGTAAAGTCAATGAGCTGGGCCAGTTTATCAGGGAGGCCGAGCCAGAACCGGACGTCAAGAAATCCAAGGGTAAGATTTCAAGATTCAAGATTTTTATTTGTCACAAGCATATTCATACAGGTACAACACACAGTGAAATGTGTCCTGAACCGCTCCTTTAGACTGTGCAGAATTATATTTTAGAAAAATTAAATTAAGAATAAAATCTAGAATTAAGCCTGTGAAGAATTATATTTTGAGAAAAAATTTAATTACAAATAAAATCTAGAATTAAGACAATAAAATAAAAAAGAAGTACAACCTGGAAAATAAGTAAGAAATAAGTACGAGTATGCATATGCTTAAGCACAACTGAAAAAGTTTAAAATCTAACAGTTTCTACAATGCACATATAACAAATACTAAATATTAGGTAGGCAGAACACACCTGTTTTGTTGGCTTGTGCGTTTTCGCTGCAAATACCGCATGCTCTAATGAAGTATGTACAAATCTTTGTTATTAAAGATCTCACAAATGTGTATATTCATTCATATTTTGTCAAGGAATGTTTCATTTTTAAAACCAGTGTGCTTGATGAGGCTCCTCTCGTCGTATTTAGTCCTCTCTGTCTGTCTGTCTCTCTCTCGCACGCATTGCATTGTCCTCTGGGTGAATTGGCTCTCAGCTCTTGTTGAAGTGCTCTTCAGGCATGTGTTTGAGTGACTTGGAGAGTGTGGGTTGCCATGGTGATAAGGAGGCTGTGATTTGGTGCGATTGCGATGGAGAGGGGATGAAGGAGAATTCTTTCTCTCTGTATCTGTCTGGCTCTCTCTTTCGCTGAGCCTTATTTTTTGTCTTTTTTTTTTTTTGCTTTGTTTAGTCACGGTTGCCAGCTGATGGATATTTTTAGGTAACAGATTTTGAGAGTGACTCAAAGCGTGATGGTCAGCCAGCCGTTTTCCATCTGTGTGTGGTGTGCAGTCGGAGTGTACTGGTTTTAATCCCATAGTGAAAATGCACTGAGTTGAGACACCATTGTGGAACTCGTGGTAGTTGGAACTGAGACTGATCTCTCTCTCTCTCTCTGTCTCTCAATTTTTCTCTCACCCTCTCTTCCTCTCCCTTTCTTCCTGTCTCTCTCTCTCTCTCTCCATTTCTCACCCTCTCTGTGTCTCTTTATTTGTCTCCCTCTCTCGCACCCTCTCTCCAATTCTCTCCTCTCTCTCTCTCCGCTTCCATAACAGGTTCCATGTTTTCTCAAGCAATGAAGAAATGGGTGCAAGGAAATTCAGATGAGGTGCGCATTTGGAACGTGAAACGAATAAACTATAATAAAGTTCATGTTGTGCCCTCTACAGCACTGTTATTTCACTCTGTGTGTAGATTGTATTGCACTCTGACTTGTATGCCTGTGACCTCTCAATCTAGGCTCAGGAGGAAATGGCCTGGAAAATCGCTAAAATGATTGTCAACGACGTCATGCAGCAAGGACAGCATGAAAGCCCAGTAGCAAAGTCCACCAAGGTATTTGTTCAGAATGGTGTCGTTTAATATCGTCTGATTTTTTACTTGTTTGGCTGAATGTTTATATTTTGTAATAAAGCAGATTTTGTGTATTAAATAACAATAATGTGTATTAAGACCAATAGTTCATTTAAAAAAATCATTAAACATGCCAAAAAAGGAGAAATGCTATATGAAGTAGGACTGTCCAACAAAATATCATTAAACATATAAAAAAATGCAATAAGAATGACTATTACCATTTTTATAAACCATGCAAACACAGACAAACACAGTCATCAAGCTAAATTCTAAATGGCCAGCTCTGTTGACCAAACTCATTGGAAGAGGACAGTATCTATCTTAACTCCATTCCAAGTCATTTGTCTGCATTTCCAGATTAATAGATTGTTCTCAGTTGCATTTATTAAAAAATAAGAATGGACAGACTAGAAAGGACATGAATTTGGAGTTGAAGGATACATGATCAAATAATAAATAACCTTGATCACTCACTTGTTCACTGACTCAATAAAATATTTGCAATTGAATACAAATAACTTATTTTCTGCAATAACCATTTCATTAGTTTTGTAGAATTTGGTAGTCAACAGTGAAGCCTGTTGTCATGATAAAAACCTTGTTCATCTATTTGTCATAACTAAAATTTCAAATGGTGTTAATTAAGGATTTTCCTTATGACAGTGGTGATACTGCTATGTAATGTGTTCTTCTAATGACTGTAGTTTAGCTGTTGGATCTCTTTTTGTGTTTTAGCTATGACCCTGTACTGTGGTGAAGAAGTGAAGGCCCAGCTCCCAACCTCCCAGCTGCTGCCCTTAGCATTAGAACCAGACGTTACACCACCTAGTGACAAACTGCACACTGAATTTACCCAACAGCGAATATGAATGAAGCTAGAACAAGGCATTCCTACATATCCTTGACCTCCTTCGTAAGTGTGTGTATTTAAGTGAGAGAGAGAGAGAGAGAGAGAGAGAGAGAGAGAGAGAGCTAGAGACAGGAAAAGGCACTTGAGTCAAACTTGGGCTCAGTTTACTTACACTTACATTTTTGAGCACTATGAAGGCATTTTCCTTCACATGTGAAGAGGAATCTGAATGAAAGATGAGTCGTGAATAAACAGTGAGTTGAATGAAAGCAGGCGCTGCAGACTTCCAGAACAAATTTCTAAAGGGAGAATGAAACCGCCACGAGCAGTCGCCACTTCAGAACTGCCTGGAGCACTGCTGTTACCATGCTGACCAACAGAAAGCGCACAGGGACCTAATCAAGTCCTTAAGGTCTTAAAAGATCCTGACAAGGCCGTTGTACTCCAGTCTATCCATGCATACTGTTCTTCCTGTGTCATTCCCTCTCTTCATTCACCCCCATTTTAAAATGAGACTGGCTGTGGAGGGGGTGTTTTCTTTTTGTTTTGTTGTTTTGTTTTTTTAATAGTGCAGAAGTTTACCCATGGTGGCTATGTACAGTTTTAATTTGCGGTCGTATTCACAATGGCATGTCATCAGGATGTAATCTGTTACCTGAAACACGGTGTGCAGCAGTACAGTTTTGACACCGATCGGACCTGAATGAACTGATCTATTATTACAATTTAGACTGAAGCAAAGGGTGGAAAACTAGTTGGTCTTTTGGCTGTTCTGTTCAATCCCCTCCCAGTAGCAGGAACTCTTTCAAAGCACTGCATCCAGCATCAGCTCAGACTGTAGTCACACTCCACATGGATGTGAGTGCTAGTGCAATGTCATACCCGACCCGCCTCCATTCTATAACGTACATTTCTGGTTTTACCCCCTTCCCCATTTATTAATGTAACATCTTTTTATGGTGATTGTCTTTCTTTTTTTTCGTTTGTTGACTTTATTTTATGTTTTGTATGACATATCTATGTCAAAGCGAATTTCAGTGATGCCTGTTCCATTGGAAAAAAAAAACGTGTACTCTGTGAACATGCTAGCAATGATGTTGCTTTGGACCTCATTAAGATGTGGACAAGAACCAGAAAAAATGAGACTTTTTGGTACTATGTACCTCTAATATGTTTTCTGACATGTATGTGTACTTAATCTATAATATATTTAAATTGTGTTTGATTTAAATACATATATTATTGAAAATGTGTCTTTCTATGCTTGATTTCTGAGTCAATTCTTGATTCTCTTAACTGCAGCTGCATGCATGGGGGTATTATTTAGATTGTTGTGAGTGGTGTTTATCTGTAGATAGCTGCATTGTCCTATGAATGGTATTAATGGATAAAATAGGAATAAGATTTATATAAAATAATGTTAGCTAGCATCCTTCTGGCCTTGAAAGCCTGAGGGGAAAATTCTCCAGCAGAGGGCAGTAGAGGCCTTTCATTCTTGCTGAACCTTTTTTTGCTGAATGTAGACTTGTTAGACATACAAAAACTTATAAAACCGTTCATAATTAAACTTAATGTAATTACCAAGTAATGGGCTGTAAATTCAGTAACATTCACACTGGTTGAGCACAGGAGTACCACTGTACTCACCTAAATCTAGCAGTATCTGGAGCAACTATGATTGTAAACACAATTAAGCCTGTGTATAATGACCCAAAATGTGAATCAAGGACTAAAAAAAAAATTCGTACGTTAGGAAAATGATCCCCATCTTCATTGAAAACATTCAGCTGCCACGCCCACTTTTGAACATATATTTAGTGATTCTTCAGTTCGGTTCAGTTTTCAACCGATTCACTCGATCCGTTCATCGATCCGTTCATTTTTATGAATCGAACGGTTTGCTTTAAAAACGAATTTACATACACTTATCAGGAGTGTCGAACTCCAGTCCTGGAAGGCCGTGGTCCAGAACGGTTGAGTGATTTTCCCCCTCAGAAACACCTGGTTCAGTTCGCAACTTAATTGCCAGGTATTTTATGTGTTTGCTTAGGAGAACCATACTGCTGGACACGTGCCCTCCGGACCGGAGTTTGACACTCTTACTCTGTAGACAAAAGGATGCCTGACTAACACTTAAAGGGAATTTAATGACATTGCCTTCAAAATATTTAATATGTAGGCGGTCCCCCTTTTGCAGCTCTAACAGCTTCCGCTGTTTTTGGAAGGCTTTGCCTGTCTGTGGGTATTTGTGCCCATTCAACACCAGGGTGTTGGACGAGAAGACCTAGTTCGCAGTCTCTGTACCTGTCCGTACTAAAGGTGTATGGGGTTGAGATCAGGGCACTGGACAAGTTCTTCCACACCGAACTCAGTACCAATTCAGTTTTTGTGGACCTTGCTTTGTGAAAATGTCCACACTTTTGCCCATATACTATATTTAGAGAAACACCGAAACAGACTTTTAACGAGTCCAAATTTTAAGAAAAATTGTGGTTTTCAGAAAAAAACTGTCGTTAATGAAAGGTCTGGTTTTCAGAAAACATAGTTGCTCCTGGAAGTATTTAACCTAAAACAAGGTTTGTAGCCTACGTGTGACAAAAAAATAACGTTAAGCTCAGTTGGATGGCTTTGTTCGGTTGATTCAAAAGAACCGATTCAGAACAGCTCGTTTACGGAGTCAGATAACTTACTTGACAGGCGCTCCTGAAGCGGCTCGCGCGTAACGGTCGCCTGGCGCTTGGAGAGGAGAGAGCTGAGATCTCTTGTGGAAAATGACCTTATTGTCGGTGTTTTAAAGAGTGTATTTTCTGAAAGAGGTCCTGATGTGGATTTTTGGGGGTATTGGCTGACGGGGGAAGCGTTTGAATTCCGCTGTCTTGCTTATTTGGGGGTGTTGACGCGTCTTTGTCCAGCACTACTCCAGTTTCTAAACGGGTGCCCAGTTGGATTTACTTCACCAGTATTTGTTTTCGGAGTGAACCGTTGAGCTGTTTACATCACTCTCACTATCTCCTAACGGATTAAGGGGCTGCATCTCCAACCACCTTTTGTAGAAGCACCGTCTCAGATGTGAAATTAGATTTTTCCAAGCTAAAGGAGAGAAGAGGTGCGGGACGGCTGGTTGTATCGTCCCTACTTCGCGGTGAATGCGCTCCCAATGCGTTCACTGCTGCCGGCTCGAAAGAGGAAAGAAGCTGGGGCTGGGGTGGATTTGTCTCTGAGCTCGGCCAGCATCATGTTCAGCTGCGTGGGGTGTTTCTGGGTGCTCCTGTCCTCCGCCCTAGTGGCTCTGTGCAGTTTCAGCTTTATTTCTCCCGCCTGGATCGTGAAGGAGCACGGCAGGAGCGAGGACTCTGTCAGCTTCGGCCTGCTCTGGCACTGCTCCGAGTCCCTGGACCACATGTACCGCTGCTACACCTTCGGTGGACTGGGCAGGTTCGCCGAGATACCGTCCAGCTCCTGGCAGGTAGGAGGCATTCTCGTTTGACACCCAGACACATTGTCCACTATATAGGCAAAAGTACTGGGAACCGCCTCAATTATTGAATTTAGATGGCCAGTGAAGGGCTTAATTATAATGCGTCAGCATACTAATACATTTTGGACAACACTGTACTTCCCACTTTGTGGATACTGTAGTTAAATGCACTTTACAATTGCGGCATGACTGCAAAATCCATAAAGACTTGGTTGAATGTGAAAGAACTGGTCTGGACACAGCCACGACCTCAACCCCATCCAACCTTTGGGATGAACAGGAACATAGTCCCTCTCGTCAGACATCAGTTCCTGACCTCATAAATGCCCTACAGAACGAATGGGCACAACATCCCACATAAACTCCAGAATCTTGTGGAAAGAAGAGAGGAAGCCCTTATAGTTGAAAATTGGAACCAACTCCATACTATGTATTTAACTGCAGTGACGTTAAAGTCCCTGTTGGTGTAATGGTCAGGGTCCCAGTACGTTTGTTTTTAAAGTGTAGTGGCGGGTATAATCACAGAGACAGAGTCTGAAACGACAGCCTTTAGCTCAAACAGACAGGTAGGTGAGGAGCCCTGAACTTAATAAGCAGTCTGTTTCTTATGTTTTGATTTTTGTTTCCTACCCGGTTTCCGAGCAGCTCTTCCCTCCTGAGCTGTGCTTGGCGAGTATATCATTCTTGTGACAGTCCCTTGGACGAGGGTTGGCTACCTCTGCGTTAGTGGGAGCGCAGGAGGGCGGGATTACCTCGAATCCGGGTGGGAAAACTGCAACTGTGGAACTACTCCTCCCTGCTTATTATGTTCAGCTGCTCTGTAAATGACAGGAGCCTGCAAATAACAGCACTGTTTTGGTCGTTCTTGTCATCGGGAGGGCAGGACAAGCTCCCCAGGCTTATAGGCCATTCTGAGAGACACAGGCTTAGTTTAAGCAATGTAATTGTTCACAATAGGGACGGCCTCACTGTGATAGTATCGTCACTGTCTGTTTATAGAAAAACAAGGAGTGATTCTTTGCCAATAAACAGGAAAGTGCTGCCAGTGTGTATATCAGGGAAGCCATTATGCAATATGTCTAAAAGTTACAGACAGTCTACAAAAATAGTGACTGCAGTGATTTAATATGGACACAACACAGCACATGATGTGAACAATGTGAAATTCTTTCTCTGCATTTTACCCATTCACCAAGTGAAGCAAGGGGTTGCCACCAATGAGGGGCACCGGGAAGTGTGTAAGGAAGAAGGTACTTTGCTCAAGAGTACTTACTTGGTTACACTAGCAGTAGGGATTTGCACCCAAAACCTTCTGATTGCCAGGACAACGCCCTAACCATTAGGCCACCAGGCATACCACTACACAATATGTCCAAAAGTATTCAGACACCCCTTATAATTAGAGACTACTACTATGTGAAGGTACATCAGTCAGTGAATGTGAAGGTGATCTAGAACAGGGGTCGACAAGCTTTTTGAAACTGAGAGCTACTTCACGAGTACGGAGCCAGAGGAAGCGCTACCAGTTTGATACACTAGAACAGAGTTGACAGAAACTCTGAACTTTATGTATAAAATGATTTAAATGCTTTTTTTTTTTTTTAGATATTTTCCTTTTCAAATCTATATACATGCAAATCTGATCACAGAACAATAGAAGCAGGATGAAATTAAAAGTTAGAAGCTGCTCACTGGTGAGTTGTTCTATTTTTAAACAGGTCCGTGGGCTACTCATTTGCTTGATGGCACACCATAGCATTCAAGCTTGAAGCTACTTTATTTGTCACATTCGTAATTAGACAAGTACAGCATGTAGTGAGTGAAATGAGTCCCTCAGTCAAAATATAAGACAAATAATTCAGATTACATTTAAGAGAAATTTGCAATGGTTAACAAAGGTAAAAACAAATTGGGAAATGTGTAGTCAAAATAAACAAACTTTACAAACTGAAGCAAGATCGGTACCCTGTGCAGAAAGGACAAGGACAGAATACCCTTTGAAATAGAGTGCTGTTTAATTATAATGCAGAACAAATCACCCAGCATCTTATCTCACAACTCCTCTTGTGGCTGCACACAATCAAATCATCTTAACGTTGTTCTGACATCACTGCGGCAATAAAGGGGACAGATAGCAAGTTTGTTTGAAATACAGAAGCACCAGAAATGTCAAAACAATTGGAATTGTTTGCTTATACAAGTACTTCAGAACAGCAAAGTGCTGACCCTAAAACCTGATGTGCCATGAAGCAGAGAGAAAGTGTGAAAGAAGCTGTATTCTTGGCCCACCTCAAATTCATAGGCAGCTGGGAGTGCAGGAGCCACGACAGTAGCCTGGAGAAAAGTGTTTTGATGCTGACTCTTTTGTTTACTCTGGGGGAAGACAGCTCTCTTCCTGGGATTCCATGGAGTACACAAGCTTTTGTGTCCGTTCAAAACCCAGCATGCTCGTGTTTTTTAGTGCTCGCTATTACTTCGGCCCAAAATTCAGATCAGCTGTGTATGGAATATCGATTCTGCTGAATTAGCTGTTTCATACTCCTACCAAACTCATCCCTAATGTAGTTAATAGCCGTTTTCTTGCAGTCTGCTGTGTGTGTGGGCTGTGGTGGACCCTCGTTCCTCAGCTAATCGTAATACTGTGCGTCCTCTGAATATTACACACAGGCGTGTAATATTAGGATTATAGCTACATTTTTCCTTCCCTGGTGATATATTCCTGTTATCTATTCCTGTAAATCACACTGTGTGACCTTTGATTATAACAATAGACTTGATAAATAAATAAGACTACTATTAGTATATTCTGTTTTAGGTTAAAGGTTATCAGCGGTGTTGCCCATATCCATAACATTTTGCTTCAGTATTTCTCCCCTGTGCTTTACTTCTGAAGTAGATTTATTTTCCAAATACAACCCTTTTCTTTTTAAACAAGCTGTTGATATAATTGTGGATTAAAACTGAGATATGACCTTGATCTCATGCTTTGCTCTGTTGTGTTTTGTGCCTTATTTAAAAGCAGTCTGAGGTGAAACATTCCCAGTGTAAATGGGTGAGGTTGAACAGATGTAGCTTGAATAGGCATTCATTCATTTTTTGCCGCTTAATCCTTAATAGGGTCGCAGGGCACCCAGAGCTCACCCTGGGTGGGGTGCCAGCCCGCTGCAGGCCACACATGGACACACACCATTCGTTCACACACTCAATTAAGAATCCCTAATTCACTTAACATGCATGTTTTTGGACTGTGGGAGCAACTGGAGGAAACCCTTGCCACCATGAGGAAAACAGGCAACGTCCAGACGCACGAGGCCAGGACCCAGATTCGAACCCCCAACCCTGGAGGCTGGAGACAACTGTGTGCCACCATGGGGCATGGTTGAACAGGCAAATGTATGAAAACATCATGACAGCAGTGAGCCCAGAACACACTGTTTCTCGTTATAATCCAGATATATGTAATATATAGACTGTGAAGTTAATTGTACATTTTGAAACTAGTGAAAATTTGACAACTTGGGTTTTTATACTGTAGGTCCTTTGAGTAATAGGAGTGAACAGGATCCAAACCCAGGAATCCAGCTTTTTAAACACAATCACTGTTTATAAATAATGGGGTCAGGAAATTTTCTCCATGCTGTCAAAACACGTACAAGGACCTGTCTTTCAGGATAAATGTGTATGTATGAATTAAGCTGAAGGAATATGTGACTATAAAGGAAAGGGCCATTATTTTCAGCCTCTGTCTGCACCATGGTCAATTACTTTGTACATTCATTTAGTTCACTTGAAACATGTTTAGAACAGAGGCCAATGAGTAACTGCTGGATTCCAAAAATGTCAATGCTTATGTAAGAGAAATATTTAAGTTTTCTGGTAATCTGTTGGTTTTTTTTGATAGATTTCTGTGTTTAGATTTTCAATTAAGTGTAAATTTCATTCTACACTTATGCTTTCATGTGGGTAATTGTTGCCATAATAACAACTCTAACATGCAAAGTAAACCAATACTTCAGCAATAATATAATCTGTTACTTCAGTGTCTTACCAAATTTGAGTTGTAAATTGTGAAGTCCAGCTAAAATGTCAGATTTTGTGTGAGTTTTGACTTTCAGATGGCAGATAATCAGTCCTGCTCAAACCAGATATGCAGAAAAATCTAATTTGAGAGGTTTATATGAACAAGATCTTAGTGTGTACAATGTTTCAAAGGTTTATATCAAGCATTTATTCATAGAACTTAGCAGCTTTCCATTAACTTCTGTTATAAGTGAATTGCAAGTTAAAGCGATAGTTCACCCAAAAATGAAAATTGGATGTTTATTTGCTTTCCCCCTGGGCATCCAAGTCGAAGGTGACTTTGTTTTCTCAGCAGAACACAAACGCTTTAGCTGTAGCAGTCTGGTAGTCATTTAATGGAAGTGGATGGACATCAAACCTTTCACAGCATGCACAGACAAGTCCAGATTACACCCTGTGGCTCGTGACGACACATTGATGTCTAAAGACATGAAACGATCGGTTTTTGTGAGTAACAGAACAGTATTTATATAATTTTTTTAAATGCCGGAATCTCTGTGCTCTGTGTATACGAGTGACGTATTCACGCAACAGATCACTTATGGCGTTTGCCTAACCTACACCAAAGAGCATACACAGGGGGCTCGAGATGGTCGTCTTTCAGAGGTAAAAAAGGATATAAATACTGTTAAGTTTCTCACAAAAACCAATCATTTCATGTCTTAAGATATCAATGTGTCGTTACGAACCACGGGGTGTAATCTGGACTTGTCTGTGCATGTTTTTTTACTTTGGAAGGTTTGATGTCCATCCACTTCCATTAAATGACTACCAGACTGCTACGGCTAAAGCTAATAATCTGTGTTTGTGTTCTGCTGAGAAAGCAAAGTCACCATCAACTTGGATGCCCTGGGGGTAAGCAAGTAAACATCAAATTTTCATTTTTGGGTGAACTATCACTTTAATGTATTTTCTTTTATAAATACAGGTTAAATCACCAACGTTATTGTCTGTGGTAAGCAGTGGTGCAAAACTGAAGTGGCAGAAATAGATTAAGCTGAAAATCATGGAAACATCCTTATTAAATAAGAACATGATTTACAGGCAATGCATTTCGTGCTCAAGATGGTCCTCAGGAGCGGAGGTGACCTTAGAGAATCGAGGCTGTAGTGCGTGGTATTGTGCCGTCTCTAACCACTTGATGCTTCAGTGCTTTCAGCCCGATTTTTCATACACCCACCAGAAACACTTGTAATGCAGCTTACAGCTGTTTTCTTGTAGTTTGTGTGGGCTGCAGTGGGCTATTCTTTCAGTGACCCTGAAGTGGTCTTTACATTTGGAAACTGCCGCCTATTTTGCCCTTCAGTTAAATAAAATTGTAATTAATCAATAATTTGATGCCTAGATCATCACCATATTGTTAGACAAATTTGTTTAGGTAGAGGTTACATCAAAGATATTATGACTTTGGGATTGTTGAACCTTTATTTGTGGGCTGTTACGGCACAACCATAAGTCACTGACCGGTTCTCCGCTCTTCAAAATGTTCAATATAAATATCCCACTATTTAGGAATGGTGTTTGTGAGGATGTCAAGACTTTTTAGTAAATCTTTTATATGTAGTGTATCTTAAAAATCTGCTGCATACACATAACTCCCCCAAAATCCCATACACTTAATAGGGTGTCATTCTGACATCCTAGGCTTATATTGTGGGCCTGCATGTTTAAGTATTCAAGGAGATAAACCATAGGTGCCTAAAACTGCATGTTTTTAATCAAACAAGGCAACGTCATGCATCGAAAGCTCACATATAAAAATCAGGCTTGCAAATACGATTAATTTATTAATAATTTTAATTTATTAATCATTTGTGTCTGAGCATTCAGCCACAATTGGTCTTTTTCTTGCTCCATCTTTACCAAAAGCATGACTCAAGCATGACTCTCCTCATTGCCTGGCTCTTAGGTGGACACTGCTTTGAAAATGTGAACAGAAGTAGTTTTTAATTTTTAACGTTATTAATAATGTTCAATAATTCAGCTTTCAGACCATCAGACCAGTTTATTAAAGCAGGGGAGTCAGGTGTGTGCTGCTTTGTTGAAATGAACGCCTGCAGCCACACCAGCCCCTTCACAGATAAGATTACACCCCCTGGGACCAGCCTGTAAATGTACAAAAGCAGAGCAACTCCTAGCCACTCGTCATCAATTTCTTAATCACGTAGACCAGAGTAAATGATCAAACCCTCTTTAACGGTGCAATAAACAAACACATAGTCAAAACCCAACGCAATTTTTCAGAACATCTCCGTCCTTAAACTTTTTTCCAGCGTCCTTGCCTGAAGCCTGAGTTCCTCTACACTGTCCGGCTCTTAAAAAGCTTCTTTTCCTTTCTGACTTCAGTTCAGAAAGCAGATTCATTCCGGCCCCCTTTGTGCCATAAAAGCACTCTCTCTGTTCGGAAACACCAGCAACCTCGGGAGTTATGATTTATGTATGAGGGGGGGGGGATAAATTAGCATTTGAAAGGAGATATTAATAAATCGCAACGCCATTCTTTTTGATTCAGCGGAATTGTGAAGGCTAGAAGAAAAATGATGCTTAATGCTTTACTTCTCCTCGACTCTAAAGAATGGAAGAGCTGGATCAAGGAAAACACTGTGATGTGCGTATATCTACACGCATAGCTGAGTGGGCATAACGTTAGCTCTGAGATGCTAGTGCATCACTTATTAATGAGCATTGTTAGCATAGCAGCGTGGAGAAGTGCATGGGATATTTTTATTCCATCAGAAGTGTCTGAAAGTGTTCTTTCTCATAAGGTGTTCTTGCTTTGAATTGAATTTCGACAAAAGTATGTAGATTGGGCCTGGAAGGATTGATGCATGCTATATTGTTAAATAAAACCTGTTTGACATGCTCTTTTCTGCAGCCTTGTATATTTTTTTGCCCTTAGCTGACTTCTAGGTTTAGTTTTCAAACTCCAAAATAGATGTTGGGAAGAATACATGAGAAATGAAATCCAGTAAATCTTGTTACCATGGACTGTTCCTTGTCTTAGTACTATGTTTGGTTTTTGTATTGATAAAGTTTAAACCCTATGGAAATACAGCCTTCATTTTCCTTCACACTTTTCCCAAAACAAGATGTAGGTACTATCAGGACACAGCTGTTGTGCAGTCTAAATGAAAGAGTAGTTAAATTATGAATTATGTAAATTAAGAGTTAATAATTGATAGATTCAAGAGTAAATTAAGAATTAATAGAATAATTATAATGATATTGCTGTTTCAGCTATCAATATAAAATAAATCAGTAATTCTCATTTTATACTCATTATGTAATCCAGATTACATGTAGTCTGTTAGACTTAGTAGATAAAAGTACTGGTACACTTGACCATTACACCAACAGGGACTTTGCTTTCAAATGAGCTTTTAAATGCATAGAGCTGAAAATAAAGTTGGTCCCCTCTTTGTAGCCCTAAAAGCTTCCACTGTTCTTGAAAGTCTTTCCACAAGATTTTGGCATTTATGAGGTCAGGAACTGATGTTGGATGACAATCTGGGATCCAGTTCATCCCAAAGGTGTTGGATGTGGATGAGGTCAGGGCTCATGGCAGCAAGTCAAGTCCTTCCGAATAGAACTCATCCAGCCATGCCTTTATGGAGCTTGCTTTGTGCACTGGGGTACAGAGCATTGAATTAGAAAAGGTTCTGCCCCAAACTGGTTTGGAAGCATGGCGTGGTCCAAAATGTCTTGGTATGCTGAAGTATTTAGATTGCCTTTCACTGGAAGTGTAAGTGGCCACCTGAATTTAATAATAATTGTCGGGTCGTGATATTTTTTTCCATATAAGGTACTTCTCCAAATGCTGAGGACTATGTATTTTTACACAGTAAACACAGAATGATCACAGTATGCGTCTTCATCTGGTTTTGACTCTTTGTCTATTTTGAAAATGAGCATTGTATTGTTTATTTATCTTGGCCACTTCTCAGTGCTTTGCACCTGTTCTGCTTGTACTGCTGCAGCAGTATCTGCTGTGCATCAGCAGTATTGTGGTCAGCGTCTCTTTTTTGTGCGCTGGCACACCAGCAAAGCCACAAGAGGGATCATCGGAGCCCTACTTTTGCCTTGAGGAAGAAACCTTTGCCCCAAAGAACAGAAGAAATAAAATAAAAAATAGAACTTGCTGATGGGAGGCTTTTCTTCTGAACAGATGTTGCTTTTGGTCCATGCGGTGCCCCCACCACCTCCGCTCCTCAGTAGCCATTAATAAAGGTGAGGGGCCATTAAATTTTCATCAGGCACACGCCACGCACTTCTGCCACGACTCATTGGTGTGCAGATTATTCCAGTGGTGTTGCTGCTCCTCTACATCACGCAGGCACATGCACAAAGAAGCTCTCTCTGCAGTACCAGCACAGCTTTGTGAGGATGACGGATGATCTGGCCATGGTTCACGTGATAAAACTCAAGTTTACTGAAGATAGTTTAACAGACTGTAAACAATAGCCATTAGACTGGCAGGTGGGGTGCCAGTGGAGACAAAAGCAAGCTTTTAAAATGGTTGGTCTTTTATAGCTTGTTTGGTTGCTACTTTTCTGTAGGTCAATAGAAATGCCTTAAACAAGATGCTAAGGATGGATCACTTTCCCTACCTAGTGCACTTCAGAATCACTGGCTCTGAATCGACAGTGTTAAAAACAGTTCAGTTACCCACCCATCATTTTCTGTCTCTTGTGAGAGAATGAGAAAACCACTTTTGCCTTTTTTTCCTTGGCAGCTTGCACTGTTCTTGACTCTTTAAGACTCTTTAAATCTTTTTGCAAAACTATTACTTTAAGAGGATAAATATATAATCTGCACAATTTTCCATTGATCCCAGATGTAGTCGGTCAGCCAAGACATGTTTGGAGTACAAATTTTGCTTCTGTAGTTTTTTGCCCTGGTTTAGGATGCTTACTTTGAGCTGTAAAAAATGAACAAAATCATCTGTGGGCAGTCATCTTGGACAACAGGGTCTGTTTTCACAAACCACCTCAGGAGAAGGAGCCATAAAGAGCCATTTTTGTGTGAAAATGACTGCTACACATATGGAGGACCCTGATTGAAGTCAGTCCTTCTTACAAGTGCTTTGATAACACATTTATTTGTGTGGTTTAAAATGACTACCTGTAGGATTCTGCTCGTTTTATAGCTTGCGGTGTGTTCTAAGCTTAATAACAAGTCTCCAGGGTGTGGTTTGCTAAACTGAGGAAACAATATCTGGACATCACCTTTTTAAACACAGCTGCAGTTTAGCATGAGAACACCTCATATTCTTAACACCTCCTTAGTGTGCTGTGAGGAATGTTTACATTTTGTTTTTGATATTTAAGGAAACGTTCCTGCATGCAGTTTAATTATTTCATAATTTCTGCTCCAATAACAGAATGGCACTTTAGTTGGTAGCTTCATGGCCCAAATTTGCATATGCAAACACACTGTCAGTTAAGATAAGAGAATAATAAGAAATATCCATACATTAATGATTGTATTCTTTTGTCCTACGCTATCAAACAGTATCACTACAATTTGTTACTGAGCCCAGATGGGGCAATCAGACTTATATAGTTAAGTTCAGCTCTTCCCCACTAGTGTCCCCTCACTGTTATCCGTGTTATCATTATTGAGTGACATATTTCTTTAAAGCCACCATTCCGAGAGGCATGCAGGCCTGCCTGTAGCCCTCCTCAGACCGTGGCAGGCTGAAGTCCAAAGTGGCAGGCGTTCCTGCAGTGCTGCAGCTTCCACTGTGGCGAAGAATTGGGGGGCAGGCATTTTTTAAATGAGGAGAGCAGCTGCTCCTTGACAAATGTCAGGCAAAAGATACCAGCAGTGTTCCTCACTACAGAGATGGTCATTGTTTTCTCTCATTTTCTCCACAGTGATTTCGTTTTATGGGGGAAATATTAGGAATCCATTCCTAAGTAAATCCGGTCTCGTGGCCTTTACAGCAGGTTCCGAGAGCGTCACCAAGACTGTAATATAAACCATTATAATCACATTTGTACTTCAGTTAGTGTCCTGTTCCCTACCGGGCATGACTGCGTTGTACTGTGAGCGAAATGCCATTGGAAGAGAGATGACGAGCGTGGGGAAGATGACGAAGTTGTTCTTTGCCAAATAAAAGTACTGCTCGAGTTGTCAACAGCTTATGTGATTATGGGGAGCCGCGGCACAACAGCGAAGGAGCAAGCGGCGAACGCTTGGCCGGGATTAGCCCAGCCCCAGAGCATGCCGGGTAACACTTCGCCGCTCTTGACACATCCAGCTGGCAGCTCGTGTGTGTGTGTACATACCGCATGTGTATTTGCGAGTGTGTGCTATGGTTCTCATGCGAATGAGATTTGGCCAGGCACCAGACTGATTGTAATTGGACAGTGTGTATGCAGGAGTCCCCGACTATTGTTCATCCGTCAGAGAAAATGGCAGATTCACAATAAACATGCTTTTCGGTGAAGCGTCTTCTGGAAATTAGTTTAGTCTGAGTGGAAATCATCCAAGGACAGACAATATGTTGCCACGCATTTAGGAGGAATGATTGCATTATGTGCGCTTCATATTTTTGCCGCTGGAACCCAAACAAAACTATGTATTTTGAATTCTTTGAGGGAGAAGAATTTGACGCAGTATGTAAACATTGTTCAAAATGTACCATTCACTCCTTGTGATGTCACCAAAGGCTCGTTTACATACATTAGACTACAGCAGTGGAGGCTCAGAGATTCACGCAGAAGGTATGAAGAGTGTTTCAACCTGAATTGATTTTTAAATGAGGCACAATAAAAGTAAGCGTCAGTGTGTTTGAGTGTGAGAGTGTGTGAGAGAGAGAGAGAGAGAGAGAGAGAGAGAGAGAGAGAGAAAGAAAGATAGGGAACGAAATGAGAAATGCATATCTTACAGATTAATAAAGGATTCTAGGCTCTGACTTTCTCTCTCTCTTTTTCTCTCTTTCTCTGAATTCTTTCTCCTTTTGGAATGCTTGCATGTATTTGGTATCTCAAGGAGGCAGCTGTCACTTCCCTCATCTGAACCTCTTAAGTGCTCTTTACTTTATGGAACCAGACCATCAGAGCTGAGGATTTTATCATGGCAGTTGCAATGCCTCTCTCTCTCTCTCTCTCTTTCTCTCACATTCTCTCTCTCTCTCTCTCTCTCTTTCCCTTTCCCTTTCCCACACACTCTCTTTTGGGGGCAACACAACAAAAAGAGGTCCTTGTGTCATGAGAGTGAAGGGATTGTAATTTACATAGCTAACTAATTCATTTTTTTTTATTTTAATATGGGATGTTCCATAACGGAGTAGGTAACACAGGAAACAGTAGGTAAACAGTAGGTAGTTTCACCATTTACCTATTTTATCCAGGCCACACAGTGTTTTGTCTTGTTTTCTCTCGGCTTGTGCTTGAGAAAGTGGGGAATATGCAAAGCTAAAGTTTTCATCATCTAAACTGCTTCTGGGTGCCCGTTTGTCGCAGTCCCATGTCTTTCCCTGTTCATCTGAATTTGTTTTTCACCAAGCAAATTTCACTCCCGCTCGCTCTGACTGCAGCTTAAGATTGGAGATCGAAGCCCCTCACCGCACCGAACTGTTTTACTCCTGGTAGATTTACAGCCTCAGAGGCAGACTGTCGGCTGCCAACCGCTGACTTGCTCTCTCTACACCATTTCATTCCCATCAGTAAAGGCCTGCTGAATAGGATGGATGTGCCCGATAGGCTAATGGAAAAACTTCACTGTTAACGTGTGATGGAGGTTCAGTGGGTGAGGGAAGTGTTATGAGGGAATCATGTGTAACATGGTACAGTCATTTGCCCTCGGGAGGAGGATCACTCAAAGCAGACCAGAGAGTGAGAGAGAAACAGATAGACACATACAGAAAGAGAGAGAGACACACAGACAGACAGACAGACAGAGAAAGAGAGAGAGAGAGAAATATAGAATGAATGGATGAGAGTAAGGGAGTAGATTTTTCACTGCTTTGCTTTGACTGACCTGATTCTTTTTGTCAGATCTTCCTTGGATGTGAGTCTTTAATGAAGCACTGGTTCGTTCTCTCTCTCACACACACTCTCTCACACACACACACACACACACACACACAC
>JBBKCR010000080.1:10949398-10966735 GCA_037577295.1 Ladigesia roloffi | reverse complement strand
CACACAAACACACACACACACACACACACACACACACACACACACACACACACACACACACACACACACACACAGTGTTGACACGGAAGGGTCATAAGTGTTTGCAGAGTGATGTGAGTCGTAGTGGCGGATCACATCAACAGTATCACAGTAGATGCCATGGGTGATGTTCTGGACCCCTAAAGACTCTATTAATCAAATAAACTCAATTACTTTTGTAAAAACTGATTTGTTTGGTTAAAATGCCTGTTGTCAATGATTAGTTGTTGGTTTGCGTAGTGATTTAAAAATATATTTGTTACGGTAATTCTTGCCAGTTTCTTTCTCCAGTTAAATGTTCTAGAATCAAAGACTCAGCATGGTTTGTTATTTTTCAGCAAATTTCATTTCTATTATTTTACCTTTTGGAAAAGTGATTGTTTTCTTCATTCTTAATGTGAAAATAGCCCGTGGCTTTACACCTTTACCAATAGAATTGGCATTGACAGCCCTAGACAGAAAGAGGTGAGAGGAGAGAGAGGAGTTCAGCAGAGGGACGAGACCAAAACTTCAATTATAAAAGTGCACAGGAGATAAGGAATGCTTAAGCAAGAAAGAAAGAGCCCAATAAAGAAAGAGCTTTTTGACAGCTCGCCTTGTGGGAAATCAGGTCACAATGGCCTCTGCTAAAAGATGACGCCTCCTTAGCTGGGCTGAGACATCCCCACTGGCTTTGGAAAGCAGTGGATTCTTAATTGAAATGAGAGATTTGGAATGTGGATAGCAAGCCGTTGCCAAAGACAGGGTAAGGGACGTGGGCACACAGACGTTGTATCATCACTTTGTCACTTTGCTGTCTGTTATTTTTAAGGAGATTCATATGGCTGTGTGGTACAGAACCAATATGAGAATGGTTTCAGGGTAGATGCTGTAGGTGCCTGTGTGTGATGGGCAGGCCCTTTTTGTGGCTTAAAACTTAAAAACACCAGTACATGTGTCCAAACCTCATTTTCATCTCTCTGTTCTTACTTTTGTCCACATTCTACATATGTGGACAAAAGTGTGTCCCCTCTTTGCCTCGCTAACAGCTTCTACTTTTCAGATTTTTATGCCATTCTGCTGTATAGATGGTTTGTTAACGCAATGTGTGTGCGGCAAACAAAGTTTGTCAAGTTGTTGGATGATCTGACACTTGTTTGGTTTCTGAGCTATGAAAGGTTGCAGTGGTTTTTGGTATGATTCCTATTTAAATGATTCATTAAATCTGATGCATTGAAATTCCTGCTAACGCTTCTTAGGATATTGATGTTTTTGCTATACAACTGTTTACCACTTTTTATGAAGCATTAAGTAATCTCTCACCTGTGACATGTTGCTCTGTGAAGCATCTGTTGGGATGCCTAGTTCATGGTATTGCACGTGTCTTTTATAGAAAAGAGATGTGTGAGTAAAGCAGAGTATTTACATTGTGAATTAGAATATGTGGAAAAAAATACATTATTCTTGAAATGTGTGGCAGAAAAGAATAGCTCTGTACAACAGCTGCAAATGAACGAGGAAAAAAGATGCTGGTTAAAAAGTACTTATTTGGTGTGCTGATCAAAGGCATCCAATCCCCACATTAAAATAGAGAATAATCTCTGTTGTTAACTTAATTGGTTTGCTGGTGTGTATATAAATGCATGTTTATTGACACACAGGTGTTACAATAGCAACTACTGGTCTCTAAAGCTCACAAGTCTCAGCCCCCAGCACTTCAGAAGATCGTCCATCCAGACTCCGAAAGTTTTGCCTGGTATAGTGACAATGGCAGGCTCTTGAAGAAAAAAACTCCATTACCTGTTTAATCTCAGATGTAGCACCTTTTACCATCCATTATAAACGGAGCTTTGAAATCGAAAAAGAGGGTTACTTTTATTAATGCCACCATTCCATCATAGATCTGTCTGTCTGGGGTCCTTTGGGACGCAGAGGGTAACCAAAGATGTACCTGCCTGATTTTGTGCAGCCTGTGGCAGACAATCCAATCTGAAAGCAATTTAGCCTGCGCGATATAGAGGAACTGCTGCATTCATTACCTGGACAGAATTCATTGACCCTGGGATTATAGAAACAGCAGTTCTTCTTGGCCCTGGTTCAGGGGAAACGCTACACATTGTTCTGAGTTTAACCTACTTTAGTATACCTGACCCAGCTAATAAAGACCTACTGAGTGGTCTGCTGACTTGCATAACATAGATGTGCTCACTGCAAAGGGTTCCCAATTCTGTCCTGAGAACCACTGCTCTGCATAAACAGGATTGTTTTTTAGATAATAAACAACTTCTCCTAAGACTGATTTGTGACCGACTCATTTGTAAACATAACGTTAATTTAACCCGTATAATACAAGACACGCAACAGATGGTAAATTGCTTTCACAAAGGCAAACGTGTTCTTATGTGGAATTCGCCCGGTTTGTGTTGATGTGTTGATGCCAGACGTCATTCTGAGCTTTGTTTGGTGTTCCTCTGTCATGTGGAACCAAAGTTATTGTGATTTTAAAATGGCATCCCATGCAGATACCCATAAAGAATAAAAATGCCTGAATGTCTTTGAAATTTGATTAATTTTAAACCCCAATGAACTGTAAGGATAGCTGGGAAAACCTGCAGAGGGAGATTGTGGCCTGGAGACGAAATTGTTTTAGACTATTTCAGACTGTTTTCATTTGTTGAAATCAGATTTCTATCATTACACTTTCAGTGTTAAGGGTTAAGGAGGATTTGCAGTATGAAGTTTATTTTTTTCATCCAAAGAAATCAGATTATTACAATTTTCCCCTTAAATGATGTCCTAGTAACTTTGCTTAACTTTTGCTTAATTCATTTTGCTCTGCAATCATGAAACAAATGATAGAAGCTTAAACACAGCTAGCAATAAGCTAATTATATGCTAATTATATGCCTAAATCATCATACAGTGACCACAAGCTGTTGAGGCCTTTAGATTAATGGTAGAACGTTGTTATTGAATGAGGTTTTTTATGTAAATTATAATATACAGAAAATGCACTTTTCGACCATCTGTGCTATGCATACCAAAAGTTAGCATGCGTGAAAAGAAGCCAGTGTGTGAAAATCTATAGCAGTATCTTAAAGCCTTTTTAAAAAAATACAAATAGTGAACTTTTTTATTGCTGGTCTCTGGCGTGCCCCTGCACAATTACAGCAGGTCACAGCAGCACCCGCTGCCTTCCCTTAGTATTTGCTTCCCATTGATTTTCCTCTCTGCCATTGTGACACTCAAGACCCTGTTTGCGGCACAGCCTGCTGGCTCTTGGGAGGGAAAAAAGAAGATTTCAACACACAATAGCTAAATAGACAGAAGCGCTGAAAGTCTGTGGAAGGGAAGAAAAGAAGAAGTAGGGCAAGAAAAGAAAGGCATAGATATGACTAAGAGCAAAAGTTTGGGCGAGAAAGGAATTGTAGGTTGAAAAGTGAAGAGATGTTGGTGAAAAGAGAGAATGTGGCCCGAACAGAGTGGCAGATGGAGGGAGAGAAAGATTGAAAGATAGAGCGTTCTCTCGGTGGAGGGGAGAATGCTGAGTCGCCGCTTTGGCTGTAGCTGTTGTCCATTCGTTAAGCGGCTTGTCAGCTCCTCCAGCTCCACAGGAGACGCAGCGGGTAGTTTATGTATTGATTGAGCCTCATGCCCAGAGCCATTTTTTTAGTGTAACTGATTGTTCGCTTGCTTTGATATATGAAGCCCCACCGCTGCCATAGGCTACTTTTGAAACACACACACATACACATACACACATAGTAGGGTATAAAATATTATAATAACTTTAATAAGGGCTGTCACTTTCGATTACGTTAGTAATCAGCTAATTCACAGTATTGACTCAAACACCCCAAACTGTTCATAATCTTTTTAAGTGAAGATAAACTTTATGAAGCTCATGATTGTGTAATTATGAACATGGGACAGCATACATCATAATAAAGGCACTGGAAATTCCCGTATTGTATGCAGTTGTTGCTGATATGGTTAAAAACACTGCACTCATTTTCACCACATACCTATAAGAACCAATGTACTTAATGATGCTAATGAAGGCCAAACATAGACACTTGAAACTTGTAACAGACTTTCTAGATCTTTATCTTGTATGCAGTTTTACAGTGAATCCCTAAGTGTGCTACCACATTTTAAAAATATGATCAAAAAGTACAAGTGATCTAATTCATTATTTCCTTTCTGTAATTTGCTATTTCACATGAACCAGGGCAACTTATAAAGCAGACGGTTAATCAGTGATATTGTAATGTCGCTTGTCAATGTAAAAGATTAGGGAAATATTTTCGAAGCAAGATAATGCCAATTAGTTTTTATGTAAGTGGTGTGACCTGCCTCTGACTAAAGTGGCATCTCTATCATTAAAACATGATATTTCTTTTTTGTTGATGTTTGTTTTGATGTATTTGTTACTTAATAAGAATGATGTTCTTATAATGTTCATACAATAAGGCTGTTCTTGTAACATAATGGTTTGTATTCTGGTTTTCTAGGTGAAAACTGACCCAGTATTACACAGCATTAGTATCTGTGAATGGTAAAAGTATGCAAATCGTTAGAGAAATCAGCTAATTTAAAGGCAATATTTAAGTCTATTATTTTCAGTCAGTGGGATTTCAAATAGGTGTGAGTTGGTGCCCTGTTTTGATTATGGAAAATGTATCACAGGAAGGAAAAAAACCTTTCTGGTGATCTCCGGTGCTCATCAGACTGAAAAGTTTAAAAACCTCCCCAAAACTGACTACATCGATTCATAGTCAGATATTGAGCGAATGGAGAGACTTTAAGACTATTGTTTCTCTCCCCATGAGTGGTCGACCAATGAAGGTCAGTCCAAAAGCAAGACATGTAATAGGCTGAAGTAACTAAAAGGAAAGTTCTGCATAACTGAATGAGTCATCCGGAAATATCTTTCTTTAGTGAGCAAATAAGGCACATGTGAGTAACTAATCACAAGGATTTTGCTCATTAGACCACCCAACTGCTCGTGTCATTGCTGTGGTACGATACCCCTGAGCAAGTTACCGTCCCCACACACTTCTCCTCCTCGTTGGAGGCAGGGGGCTTTACTTGGAGAATTTTACACTGTTCACATTGTGCTGTGGTGTGTTCAAACATGACTATAAGGGCTTTACATTTAAAATAAATTAAAAAATACTGTTTTCTTACTGAAAATGAGTACTTGTCTGGTTAAAATGTATTGTACTGTCCAAAGATCCATTTGGTGTAATTTTAGGAGAACAAAACAAAGAAGTTATGTCAAGTTTGTAAGACAGTTTTAACATGTGATTATAGCACACAAGAAATTGCATGGTACAGTGACAATGTCACAAATTCAGACACTTGTTATAACCTGCAGAACTTGTTACAGCATGAGGATATTTTATATGAGTGTCTTGGATGGTAGTATATCATAGTACCTAGCCTGCAGTAAAATCAACAAAATTGCCTTAAATGTACTCTGGTAAGTGAACTCGCGAAGTTCCAATGGGTTCCGTGCTGTTGGCTGCTTAGGCTTCTTTTACTCCTGATTTTACTGCTGAGTTTATGATACCTAAGTGTGCTGTAGATAGGTCCTTGAAGAGTTTGTGTCTTTGCAGTGCAATCGCTCTAGCCCCTTGCGTTCCGAATCCTGATTACCTCGTCCTTCGTCTGAAATTTTGATCGGGTTTTGCTTTTGAAACCGCATGAGTTGCTAATTTTATGAAGAGGGACATGAGGCCCATTCAAATTGACATGGATCAACATCTCGCAGCCTCATTGAATAAGGCTCAGTGGACTAGAATAAATGATGTGTGTAGTCAAATTAAGGCAGCTTCACACACCGCTTACACCAACACCAGCTGGTACAGCGCATATTAACTGCTGCTGTATTATAAGAGCAGCAGCAGCAGATTTCTTGAGCTGGTTATTACACATGCACTTAGCCTGAGCCTTCCGTTAATCCTGCGGGTTATGTTGTGGTACGCTACCCTCAACCTGTAATTTTCCCTGCTGGATAGAATTATTGTTACACCAATGTTACTTCCCCCACACACTCCACAGTTGAAGCTGCATGCCACTGCCGAGGCTTTTTGCTAATTAAAAGTCACATTGCAACAAATTTGTTTAATGCAAAAGGCATTGTGCAGCATATTATGCCCCTCCAATGCCCCCCCAAGCCCTACTCTTGCATCATTTTTAATGAATGGGTCGACCACCGAGAGCTCAAGTCTAGTTGAAATTCAGGGGGTGCTCTTGAAGCTTTTCCTCTCGAGTAAGTCATTATTTTTACCATTTGACTGATGCAACTTTTCTTCATGTCTCGGCAATTCAGTGTGTAATACAGTTCAGAACTCAGTGAGCTTGTTCCGTATGCGGACTCCTATAGCTAACATCCTACTTCTGAAGGTTTGTGATACAGTTTCCTCAGGAGCTTTTATGGGAGTAAGCATCTGTGGTTTGTTGTTACATTCAGATGCACCATTTCTCTTTAAGAACTTTAACATGTATACAATTTAATACAGATTTCATAACACTATGCTTAATCATTTCTCGCAAGTTTCTGACTGGGGAAAGTGCAGATTCAAAAAAGATCACATGAGTAAAAGGATATTAGGTTTAGATATTTAAGTCATTTCCTTACTTTTGCAGGTGTTTTTGCAATGTTTGTAATGGAATAATTGCTGTTGATACAAAATGTAAATTTGATGTTAATGTAATCATGCGTCTAGTGTTCACTCATGTGAATTCTAATGTAAATAAAATCAAATATATGTCAAAATAATTCTAATAACTAAAAATATAATGCTTAAAGAAGATGATGCAATTGCACTAATGGGAGAATTCGAAAACGGTAATAGGTTGAAATTTTGACAGGAGGAAGCCGATCGGGATCTGGGATGTTGAAATAACCTGGCTGAGGATTTGTGGCAGCTTTCTTTGCCATAAGAATATATTTTCATTCTTGAAGCACATGTCTTCTACCTGACTTCTACTCATATGTATAATTAACAGCAAAAACAACAATGCCAGTCTCAGTATATTGAGATTTTCTCGGCTGTTCCTGCTCTTTTCTGTAGTTGCTGGAAGCTGCCAGGTGCGGATGCCACCCCGGCTTCTCTTCAAGTGTTTGATGGCAGTGCTGGTGTAGCTTTCTGGACGTTCTCTTTAGGCCCGGCCTTGATCAGCGAAGGCTGCGAGGCAGCTATGGCAGACGTGGAAGTGCTTCTGTAAGTTTGTGCACTGTGATGAATTATACACGCCCCGCATGGGGGAGCAGTGGCAGGCCAGAGCCAGTCATGCATAAATGCAGAGGAGAAGTGTGCTGCGAGTGGTGAGGGGAAAAGTGAAAGGGGTGCACTCAAGGACAGCTCCTTCTGAACCCTGGTACCTCTTTGAAATCTCTATCTCACACAAACAAAAATACACCGTCATTTCACCGTCCGCTTGATCCATTTTAAGACATCAAAGGTTGATAACGTCTCATAAGGTGGTTTACGGTTGTTATGTCCAGGCTCATGCTATTGACCAATTCCTTGTTATTCGATGTCTAAGAGCATGGACAAAGCTAGCCGTAGCGAAGCGGCTTTGATGAGAGAAAAAGTATTGACCTACTTTGAAAGCAAAGACTGGCCTGTCTCACAGCATTCACAGGTGCTTTAAGAGTTTCATTAGCGGGTTCAGCTCTACCTTAGTGTTACCGGCCTTTCCTCAGGCTTGTCCATAGGCAGCATGGCTCTGAGATCTGAGCGCTACTTTGGCCTCTACACTGAGTTCCTCATTGTGTTCGGTTATGTGATATTGAAATCAACTTTCAAACTACGCAGAATAAAACTTATCTTTTTTTGTGTGTGCATCTGCTACATATACACAAACACAAACAACTGAAAATATATATTGACATATTTACTGTCCAGGTGTCCCCCAAGGTGCAGTCAGCAAATGTACATTGTGGTCCTCCAGGTCCAATTGCGTGTTTTAAATATGTACAAACTATTGAATATGGGTATATGGCTATTATAATACACCATTATACCTTTTTTGTATTATTAAATACTATCATACTTCTTTTGATAACCATTTTAAGTAGAAAAGTAGAAACCCAGATTGTAGACAGGATGTTCAACCATTTGACGGTTTGGTTCTTGCAAAGGTGCCAGTTTATGTTCTTTATATAATAAAGCAAATGGACAAATTCTGAATCAGAAGATCTCTGATTTGAATGTTGTCTTGTAGAAGGAAAAAAATATCCTAATCACCCGTCAAATATCCTGAATCACCCGTCAATACAAGGGGAAAACTAACTGTAAATTCATTGTATATGCAGCTATGTAAGAGACCCTGTTTTAATGCATTTGTTATTAAACAGAATAGGGAAACTATTGAAGTACCTACAGACCTCCAAAAACTCTTCTCCTAGCTGTTGTCTTCTATTGGTGAAGACATCAAAGTCAAATATATTATGTGGTACTAGATAGGGCTGGGGGGATAATACTCCATGAAACTCTTTAAAACAATATCAAAACCACGAGTACCAAAGATGTTTTTTCACCGTTTCACACACTGCACTTCATGAAATCAAAATGAACAGGAATAATTATTTGTTTTAAATGAAACATTTGATCTGTGCTCTAGAAGTATCACTAGTATTACAGTGTACTGAGAAAAGTATTTCAAGGCACACTGTGATTTAATTTATTTGGATACAAATAAATATTGTCTTATTGCCATGATCTAGATCCAGCTCTGTTAAGACCGGGGTGGGTAACTCCAGTCCTGGAGGGCCGGTGTCCAGAACAGTTTGATGGTAGTCCTCCTTAAACGCATTCACTAAACCTGACAATTAACTGGCAAGTTGATTCTGAGAGGGGAAATCACCAAAACATGCTGGACTACGGCCCTCCAGGACCGGAGTTGCCCACCCTTGGTTTAGACTGATATAAAACAGAAGAAATGAATGTAATACAGTAATTGGCTTAATAACCTTGCTTTGTTAAAACTACAGTATTTCCCCAGGTACCAAGTACACACACTTCTTTACTAGTGTCTTTATTTAACTGTGTTCTTGTCTCTCTCTCTCTCTCTCTCTCTCTCTCTCTCTCTCTCTTACACACACACATTCTCTTGCTCTCACTCACTCATTCACTCTCTCTTGCTCTCTCCCTTGCTCTCTCTTTGCTATTGCTCTCTCTATTACTCTCTCATTTTTTCTTTCTTGCTCTCTTTACTCCCCCTTAAAAAAGCATGGTGGAGCCACAGATACTATCTCCCTCATTACACGCCACTTATGTGTACACCCGTGTTATTAATGTTCTACACGCGTGCTGTTTTCCTTACACCATGATACATTGGTTGTTTACCCACCACATTTTTTACGCTTGCCCCTTTCGCCCACGTGCTGGACACATTTGCATTCGCTGCGTATTTTGCCTGTTATCTCTGTGCAAATTGTGGGCTTCGGAGAAGAAGCAGGGTGGGTGCATTTGTCTCCAAGTCCATTTTAAGCCTACGTCGTCGCGTGGCAGGTGAGTGGGACGGCTGTTTAACCTCAAGGCAGTGTGAAGGAAGTGACAAATCAGCCAGTCTTCAAAAGCTGTTCTCACCCATTAAAGCAAGGCTCTTGCCTGGATCCGGAGACATCATGTCATCATTAGCACGCATAGGAAATGGCCCCACCAACTCAACAACCTTTCACACGTACTCTGATCTACTTTGTCATTTTGATGTATTATTTACCCTCTCCTTGCCCATTGGGAGGTTCTGAAAATGATAAGCTGTCAGAAAAAGAAGAAAAGGGGCAAGAGAAAGAAGAGAAGGGTATCCTGCAGCTCTATCTTTGTACTGTTTTAACTCCCTAGTGCCATGTTGGACACCCATGGGGCATCACCAACCACTCAGTTTGTGTGTGTGTGTGTGTGTGTGTGATGAGGAATGAGACTGAGAAGAAAGCTTTGGGTCTTCTTGGGTTCTAATGGGAATTCAAGTGCAGCCTGCTCTCTTCAGTAAAATTCAGTCAAGACAGCTCAATCAAAATCACTAACATTCCCAACAGTAAATAAATGACCACCATTTATGCAAATAACATAATTCTTTTTGATGACAATTGGCACCTATTTGTTGTCAGTTACATTAGCATAATGAACTCTTTAACCTCAATTCTCAGTGCACCAGGCCCATTCATACATGTCATTCATTCACAGGCACATTCAGCTTCTTTGGAATTCAGAATATAATTGTTATTATTATTTCAATATGAATTTAGTCACTTGGGTCACTGTTTTTGGTCTTAGATGCTGATTAATGTCATACTTGTTTTGTTCCTCAATCTGGCTCAGTGTGAGTTCCAGGTAAAATAAAAGGCTGATAAAAACATTTAAAAGAAGCATAAAAATGAATGATTTTTGTAATTCCTTTCCTTTCCAAAAGTTAAAATCTCCATGTTTACTCACCTGCAATAGAAAGCTTTTTATTTTGAATCAATTCTTTTATTAGTGATTATACTGACACGTCTTAAATTTGGTTATTCCATGACATTTGCTTTTGGGTTTTGGCAGTTTGTCTCTTTTTTCATTTGAAGGAATTTCTGAGGAGGCTGACAGTAACAGAGTTTGAGTATTGAAATGCTTTCGCAATCTCCTGAACACACTAGATATTCAAGAGACACATAGGGTTCATGAAGTCACGCAGACCTGTATTTGACCTGTAGTTTTTTGATGTGTGTGGTTGGAGATGGGGAATGTTGAATAGATCTGTTTCTGTCAGAATGCCGTAACTCCTAGTTACTAACAGGAGAAATAAATGCAGTAGCACAACATGTTGCTGAGGACTATCGACACTTTTACTACTCTAAATGTCTGTCTCTCTCTCTCTCTTTCTCTCTCTCTCTCTCTCTCTCTCTCTCTCTCTCTCGCGCTCTCTCTCTCTCTTTCTCTCTCTCTCACACTCTGTCCCAATTTGAAAGCTTCGTGAAAATGAGGGCTTGAATATTTGTTGCATTTATGTATAAGCAAGCCTCCAGAAGCGCGCAAGCACAAATGATCCTAATATCTAACTAATTACTTAGAATATGAGCTGAATCTTCTCCACATCAAAGTGACCTAATTACAAATGCATATTTCATTCAGCAGTGCTGATTCCTTCTAATCGGCTTTTTAGGTCATCTCGTCTTCATTATCCGCTGTTTAGGGACGTTATTCTCAAATGCAACATCAGCAGTCCGCCCTGTTCACTGTGGCTGAAAGCAGGCTTTTTGAAAAACCAGGAATAGCTCGTCAGAACTTCCGCTGTCCGGTGGATGTGGTCCCTAAAGAGTCTCGTGTAACTTTGAAAACTGCAGCTTTAGAGTCAACACCAAGTGGCCTGTCAGCAGGGGACACTGTTCCTTGATCCGCTGTCCCATCCACTGTAGTTATATAAATATGCAACGCATGCAGTGTTGGGCGTGCACTGAAGGCACCCTGTCATTCCCTGTTTCCCCTTCATTTGTGAGTCTCACATCTAAGAAATTCCTGACTTTGGCATTCAAGGTTGTAACGAGATGATCAATATTATTCCCTTCATCGGTGATAGTGTTTTGGCCCATCAGTGTTAGTTGATTGGACCCTGAGGAAAACTCCTTGATTAGGGAGACACTAATCTAGTAGATGGAGCGAACACCATACCTATAATAGCAAGCAAAGATCAAAAGACAAGGTGAGAAAAGTGAAATATGCGAACCAAGAATGAGGAATTAAAGTCTGAGTAGTTGATCTTCACTTGCAGAAATTAAGACGTTTCCATTTTTACTTCTCCCACATCCTCTATATAAAACTCCAGTCCTGGAGGTCTTTTGTCCAGCACAGTTTGATGGTTCTCCTCCTCAAACACATTTACTAAAACTGACAATGAACTGGTGAACCAAGAAATCTGGAGTAAAAGCGAAAATAGGCACTTTGGTCATTTGTCCATTAAGGTGTTATGTAATTTAATATTAAGATGAGTCTTGATATTCATTTAGATGGCCAGCCCTAATAAAAGACACCGGAACCTTTGTTCTTTTTAGCCCTCCTGACTGGCTGAAGCTGCTCTTATTTCAGTTCTTTCAGGAAACACCATGTTTTCTTATGGCAGGCAGCTGATCCAATGCTATGAAGTCCAGTAGGCCTCAACTAGGCTGGAGATATCTGTAAGGCCGGATAGGGTGGATGGAGTTAACACAGATCAGTTTAACTCTGACACCACAAGGGGCCCTGGGTTCTTCATACTGGAACCCTGTGGTGCTCAGATGGCTGCGTTTACGTCCGTGAAGGAGGGAAAGGAGGAGGGACAGGTCACACACCCACACACACAAAATCTTCTCGTTCTACTGGTGCAACATGCTGGAAATCAAGTAAATCGGTCAAAGCTTCTTTGTGTGGTACTCTCAGCAAGCGCAGTCAGCTCATGCTGAGAGACATGACAACGGCCTCTATTACCCTTAAGCCGCCTGTTGCTGCACAGCCGTCTCCTCATGTGAACAGCCGCAGGTTGAACTTGACCATTGTCTTGTCTGACTATTCAGGGAGACAAGAACTCGAAGGAATAATGAACTATGCTGTGAGCTAGAAGTATGGAAACTATTTTTATAATAACATAAATTAAAAAAAAAAAAAAAATAATAATAATAATAACATTCATTTTGCATTCAAACTTGCATATTGCACTTTTCTAAATAATTAAGGTTGCTTTGCAGAAGGCAGAACTAAAAAGGAGTGACAATAAATCCCAACAAAGCAAGCAAGATGACAAAACACCATAATAACATCAAGAAGAACAACACAAGTCAAGTCAAATATCTTTACTATTCATATGCATTAAGTATGCATTGAGAGAAAATATTTTCTTCGTGTACTATGCAACACAACACAACAGCAGCACACTCAGACAGATGAACAATTGGGAGTATATACATATATATATACCAACACACACTCACCACCAGTAAAAATAAAAAAAAATGTAAATTCTAACAGTCCACTGAATATCATAAAATGGAACAAAAAACTGAGCTGAAATGTGAGAGATTAAAAAATATTAACGTTACCCAGAAGTGGGAAGTAATTTTGTAGTACCGTGCTGTACCTCTGGTATGTGCCTAGTTGGTCGGGTTCATCCTACAGCAAGATAGTGTCCCAAAACATCAGTCCAAGCTCTGCCAGAACTACCTCAGGAAAAAGAACAAGATGGTGAACTGGAAAACTTGGAGTGGTCAGAAGTCTCCAGACTTATACACCACAGAGCTGCTTTAGGAGGAACTGGACAGAAGAGTGAAAGCAATGAAACGACTGCAACAGAATGAACAATGAGACAAGAATTTGGGTGTTCTAAAAATACTGACCAGTAGTATTCATATTTATATATATGTAACACTGTCAGGAATTGAAATGCCAAATTGAAAAGGTCTTACGGTCTTTAAATGAGAGATGAGGTTTTATGCCTAATGCTAAATACTGAAATAATTGTATTTAACATTCTATATACATTCGACCTAAATTAGCTTTTTTCACTTTTTTGTTTCTTTGAATAAAAAAGAAATTGCAAAAATGTGAGAGTGCAACAATTAGGTAAAGATTTTCCCATTGAAAATATTTTTTATGACTACTTCTGATAGTCAATTTGCAAACACAGGAACGTGGTTATTGTCATCTGTTTTAACCAATTATGCTTTTCCATTGGTCTGCAGTATGGCACTCTTACTTTAATGAAAATAAAATCATTCTTTCTCTTTTTTTTTAACTCAGCCTCCTACATTCACCAGTTTTTTACTACTTTTAATCGCCTAGTTTAATACTGCTTATTATTTCAGCAAGCCTTTGGGAGAATCTGAATATGAGAATCAGGTGGATATTCTTAGAGCTTAAATTCTGCAGGGGACTCATGAGGAGAAAAACTAATGAATTTTGTATATACATGTATTCCTGTCTTCATGTTGCCTCCCAATCTCCAGGGTAGTAAATGGGGGATAAAGTACAATTGAAAGAACATGGAAACAGCTAGAGACTGGGAGAGCAAGTTCCTCATATTAGGTTGTTTTAGTGGAAAAATAAGTACTTTTTGTAGATTCCTGCCCTGTTTTGACAGAATTTGCCGCTGTAGAATATGAGGCTGATTTTAAAAGAATCTGGGAAGCGCCCATGCCGGGCTCTTTAGCATGAGAAAACATAATGAATTCCTTCATACAAAGGGAGCCCGTTTAGTGTTACCTCGGGGCTCTCTCTGAATGGGAAGACTTTTCCTAGCTGGGAATGTTATGGGAAACTCTACAGCCCCTGTAAAGGAATTCTAGCCCTATCCAACACAAACACGGAAATTCGATTCACGGATTTGCATTCCAATCTACACCGGCCATCAAAGCCCTCTGAATGAGGCAATTATCGAGTCATAGTATCCGTTAGGGGAGATTGAAAAATTGCTCGGTTAATAATGGACGGCAGTGTTGTCCGCCATCGTCATGCCATTTGCCGCTCTCTTAATTGCAACGATGTTTTGAGTTCGCTGGTAATTATTGTTTTAGGATTGCAAACATTTGTTGCGTGTCTGCACCAATCAGTCGAATGGAACAGGAGGTCTCTGTCAGTGTAGATTTCCTAATTAGCAGCACGCCTCAGCTTCGGTTTCAGATTCCACCACATTTTCCTGTCCAGAATACTTTATTCTTGGAATAGAATGTGTTACACAAGAGTTGCGACCAACCCTTATAAATCCCTTTACTCTATTTTTCTGTGTGTGGTTTTGAGCTTAGTGGGAGTATTTCAGTTCAGTGCAACAAGTAAATACCAAGAACTGAGGTTATATAGTGTTTATCACTTTGTATTTTTCTTATCATAATAAGAAATGTATTGATCCTGGAGGAAATTGCTTTTGCTAAGATTGCTCGACCATGAAGAGACGCAAAGACAATAACATAAAATATTAATATTAAATCAAAGTACAACTCTCCAGCTGTGTACTAAATACACTGATATATACATAAGTGCTGTGGTGCATAAGAGAGGTGGATGAAGAAACTGTAGATACATAAATAAAATGACTGATGAAGTTGTTCAATACTTCACACAAACAATAGTTTGGCGTTATACTTCAGTGTCACAATATTATGATGTTCTAAATTCTTAAAGATGTCAAAATTTTGATTTATATCATGATATCCAACCCTGTCACAGGACCTTAGCTGACTTGAATTTATTTGAATGAGCCCTTAATGTTATAGTTTTGTTTCCTTATCCCAAATTTACTCAGTCAGCCAAGATGTTTGTTTTCTGAAATCAGTCTTATGTGACAAACAAGTAACAAAACACCAAAATTAAATGCTTGCCTCAAACAATGCATTAAAACTGTAAAAAATAAATAAAGTTTATCTTGATCATTTTATTAAAGATTGAAATGATCAAATATAACAAAAATGACAACAAATTCCTTGACAAATGCTTTTCATAAAAGACGTGATCATAGTTTATAGACCTCGGTATAAACATATGAAATCCAGTCCAACAACTGGCAATTGTATTTTGGCTATTGTTTTTAATTAAAAACTTTAGAAAGTGTCCTCTGTGTTCTCAGGGATTTGCTTTCTTCTTGTTTTGCTGTGATAACCTTCAGCTTGATTTAGGCATTTCAAGCCTAATTTTATCAAATGAGATGAAACCAGAAGTGAAGAAGGCCTTTGCCATTCCACATTTTCTTGTTACTCACTGTGAAATCTGATTACAGAACTCTTGTCTACTCAAAGGTCCACTCAAAATGTTTACTTGCTACCATTTTAACCCAACACAAAAAGTTTCTTTGTTATTTTCGGTATCATTCAGGCTATTATAGTGTGTGAGATTTTGATATTCCATTCCATTACATTAGTTTGATCAATTCTCCCCCAAAAATGTTCAGGTTTACTTCAGTTTAAGACCAAGCTTTTGACCAAAATGCTTCAGTGTGTGATAACAGGTAATGGACACAAATGCTACCTGTTAGCTGCAACATGAATGTCAAAAACAAACTGTTGAGGTTGGTACATAATCCCATATAGATTTGCTTATGTGGTTTCTAAAACTGTGCGGATTTCATACATTAGAACAGTAGCAGCATTTTCAAACTGTAATGTTGTCTGCAGTTTTGTGTTTTTGGAAAGAAATCGCTATATTGTCAGCAATGTCATAAGCAGACAGCTGATGCTGTACAAGATAGAATCCCTTGCTCTGGATTTGCAATGAGTGAGGATTTTTAAAAGCTACGAATTGCAGTTGCTTCACTCAGCTTCTACCTGCTCTACTTCTAAACCCCAGAAAATAATACGTCTTAAAAATAGCTGTGGTTAGTTTAAGCTCAGATATTTCGAGGACAGAAACATCTCCCTCCTGCTGCTTGTCTCAGAGTCTATCCCACAACAACAGACAGAGGAGAGAAGAAAAGCACTGTGGCCGAAAAAAAAAAGAAAAGAAAAAGAAAACACCTGGCTAAATCCACAGCCTTCAGAGCTTTGCTGGAGCGCTGCCACTTCCGCAGTGTAAGGCAGCATTTATGAGGGTCTGTTATGGCACTAATGGCCTGAGTGTGATTGGAGAGAGTGGAGGAAAGAGAGAGGGAGCAGACATGTCAGGGACGGACACTTACAGTGATTGGTATTGGTGTTACTCTGAATAGGAGATGAGGCAGAGGTAAACGCTTAGATTGCAGTGAAGTTTGAAGTGAAATAAAAGGAGCTATAATGCATGGCTCAAGCGATTCTGTGTAGACTGATTCCTTTTAGTCTGGACATTTCAATATCACATGCACTGTTTTGATTATGTAATATTGCCCTGCGTGTTATACTTAGGCTACACTTACATTAGCTCTATAATTCAGGGTTAAAACGTACAGAGTGTCGCTGGAGAGCTTTTTCGCTTAACAAAAGAATGAGAGAAGGAGAAACTTTGGAACACCTATCCTTACATGATCTCAATGATTGTTCTCAAAGGAACAGGCCTGCAGAAGCATGTCACATGTTAAAGAGGCAGAACTTTCACTTTATCTCACATATTTAACACACACTGAGCTGCCAGCTGAATTGAAACACACACCTTCTACCTGGACTCAACAATTATTAGTATGCATAGGGGGAGCATTGAAATATTGAGACTGCAATTCAATGTGACATTATGCTTAGTGGAGAATGGATTCTATTAATTATGATAAGAATTTCCGCTTTGGTATTATTAATATATTGTGCCCCAACTGACAACTGTGAATGTTTTGTTGTGGCAGAATTAGCATTTATTAATGGTAATTCTTCATATCTTGTGTTATTAATAATTGTTATTGTTTTATTAG
>JBBKCR010000080.1:10930497-10949298 GCA_037577295.1 Ladigesia roloffi | reverse complement strand
ATCTTTCTTTTGATACAATTTGAGCGAGATGGTGTTTGTTCCTGCTAAAGAATCTCTTCCACCCAGCCGATTCATCCTTGGCTCAAAAGGGGGCTAATTCCCCGGCAGTTTCTTCATTCATATTTTTTTTGTTAACTTTTATGAGAATAAATCTTTGCAGTCATACTTGGTGAATAAATTTTGAGTGTAACATATAAACAAATTTTGAGTGTAATATATAAATAGAGAGCCCCAGGTAAACATATAGATAAAATCAGTCTACTGATATAGCTGGTTTGTTTATGCTGTGAATGCCCCAATAAATCACTGCAGATTAGTATCAAACACTGAAAATCTGCCAAGCCATCAATAACAAACACGATTCATGTTCAAGGAAGAGGGTTCATTATTTTGGGGGAACAGGAACTTGGCTATCTGTGGAGTCAATAAAGTTTAGGATGGTAAAAAAATGTTCTTAAAAGAAATATTTTGGAACATCATAACTGCTGTCTAGTTAAGGAGAAATCCTGTCAGACTTGTCTTCATATTTTTTGTGTGCTGTAAGTCAAAATATAAATCCTAAATAAGACCCCCCCCCCCATTTTTTTTTTGGAAAATGGCCAGACTGCTGAGTATGCCTTTAATATCACTTGTGGAAATCCTGTTTATTATTTAATGTATTTGTTTAGAAAAGACTGATCCAGGCAGAAGTGCCCCTGTGGTCATACACTGACCACTGGTAAGGTGATGATGGAAAAAAAAGACAGAATCACCTCAAGCCTTTAGGGACGACAACAAGGTAGATTTTGTAAAGTGGCTGGTAAATGCAGAGATTGATGTGGTGAATGCTATTGCTTGTGTCTTTTCATTATTGGTCAAGCACACTTCCAGTTTGTGCAAACAGTATAATCATGTAATGTAATGTGAGTGTGTGTGGGTGTGTGCATGCACGTGTGTGTGTTTGTGTGTGTGAGGGCATTCAAGTTCAGTACATCTCCTGTTTGGAGGCTTCATATTTCATTAAGAACAAGAGGCTGGGCTGATTCCCAGTCAACACTGCCTTCCTGCTAACAACAGCGAAAGCCAGGACACACACACACACTCACACACACTCACACAGTGAGCTCGAATATATGAAAATATATTTCACCATGGTAACAAGACACTTTCAACCTTGATTTTTTTTTCAGCAGTCTGTAATTCTTCCTAATAAACTGGTTTTCTCCAAATGTCGCACATTTACAACCGTATAAACCCTGCTGAGAGAGAAGCAAGCTTCAGGACGCGCTTGTCTTTATGAATGTGAAACTGGCGCGTTCACAATGACTAGTCGAAATCCATTAAAATACAATAACTTCTACTTGAACCCTGTTGCAGAACATTGACATAGGCATGGCACAAACATGTATTGGAGTGCTGAGCATTTTGTTCTGGCAACAAAACTAGCACATACTGCGTTGAATAGTATTATTGATTCTAATCAGTTATGATAATTCATGTAGTCGTGCACTGAAATATTTTGAGAGCAGAAGGCAAAAATTTAACAGTATGCATCCTGGAGAATGCATAATAATCAGCAATTTTAGATCCATGAATTGCAGTGTAGTCACAGGTTAATTGTCATGATTGTCGATTGTCATGGCCTGAAGTTGACCTGACTGAACTATTGTTACCTTTTGTAGTCAGGGAGATATATATTCATATTGCTGATGTTGTGCAGCCTCTTACTCCATCTCACTCTCTCCTGCACATAGAGCTGAATAGCATCCCAACATGCCCAATTCAAACAAGTGTTATCTCACACTTCTCTCCATGGATTATATTAAAATACAGCTGCTTTGCAATAGCTGTGTACTCAGACCATCAAATGCTCTTCAAATATTCCAGTTAAACAGGACATTTTTATACAGAACTTTTATTCATGCAGTCTTTGAAACAAACATGTGGTTGATCAGGCTATAAATATCAAGGACTGTTACCACTGTATGAGCAGAAAACTATTCTGGGATATATTGTGAAATGTATCATGAGAAGTGACAATTATTGTCATATGATGCAGGTTTATTCTGCCATAATGGCACTCATTAGCACTCACAAAGCATGTAAAAATGAAAAAGGGGCTCCGGTATTCACAACATGGCTTTTATGTGAGATTGAAATCATCATCTGATAATGCATGCAAATATTGTTGTGATTTTTAGGGTTGTTTACAAGCAGGTGGATGTAATCATGGACATCGTGAGTTCATTACAGTGTGAAAGAGTTAATGGGGAGCAAAAAAGCAAAGAAATAACACTGGGGCAAAAACACAGGGAAAATGAAGCAGGTAACACTAGGGGGTTAACACAAAGATCAGACTGAAACACAAGAGTTTATATACTGTCTAGGGAAACGGGAACACCTAGCAAGAGGAGGAGACACTTGAGCAGGAAAACAAAGGGGCTGGACTAAGGCGGGGCTAAGACCAAAACAACAACATACTCAAACAAAAGCACAGACACATGGTGAAGACACACAAAGAACATAAACATCAAGACAAGAAGAATAGGGGAAAAGACACAAGGAACATTGAACAACCACGATACAGGGAAAACACAAGGAGAACGTTACCATTGTTTTGATTTGAAGCACATGATCAGCACAGAATTTTAATGTGTTATAATAATTCATATTAAATTATTTGATCTTTTGTTCTGTAAACTAATGTGTTTATACTCAGGTTTAGCATATCTGACAGCATTAAAATGACTGAAATATCAAAATCAGACATTAAATAACTATAAGATGCAGCAGTGTTGCTAATCATAGCAAGCCCCATTTAGCAGCAGGCCTTCATTTAGTGTGCAGATACAAAAGTGAGATAAATAATGAGCATCTACAGTACTCAGAAACAGATCTTAAAGTGGTGGTGTTGTTAGATGCTAATTTTCTGCTAAATTAGGCCCAGCTAGGGGAACCCACACATACAGCTGGCTGGTTGTTTTGCATTTATCTCTCTGTCTTGTTTTCTTGTCTAATGTCTAATGATAATGAGTGTGTTCAGCAATAATATCTAAGTGGTATGTAGTGTTCTTGCTTTTGATTTATGGATCGGTTCTAATTGCAGCCGGTCCAGCACACAAACATATTTTACTCGTCAGCGTCTCGCTTGCTTTATTGGCCTCTGGAGTTAGAGGAAAGACGAAAATGTCAGATTAATTAAGGGGACCGATTGATTTCTGTGTGGCCCGTTGATCCGAGACTGTGAAAGGGAGGCAATGAAGCAATTAGCTTTATGCTGCTATCTAGTCTGTAGCAGAACAACAATATGGATAAAATACCATGTTGCATTTATATTGCTGCATTATGGTATGTGTGTAGGTATGTGTGTTTTCTAAACGTCATACTCAGGCAAGAGGTTTGAAAGCCCAATCCGAGACCTCTAGTTATTTCTCCTTGCTGCTGATTGGCTGCTGCACTCTGACTCTGCAGCCCAGAATATCCTCCATGGAGCATCTCGAGTGTTATCGTGTTTTTCATTTTGTTCTTCTTAAATGAAATTAATTTACAGAAATGTAGAAAACTACAGGGCTTTGTTACTCTATTTACCTACTTATACCAAAGAAAATGACAGTGCATGCCAAAGAAATGCCTGTATAATCTATGTATGTACAAAATTACTAACATATTGAAATATATTACATTTTAGGAGCAGGTGACATGGCCAAAATGTAATGATACATAATCATACTGATATAAATCTTTCCCAGTACATGCTGTGTCACATTTTTTTCTGATATCTAATAGGAGTTTGCTGTGTGGTTTTCTTTCGGGACCTCCAGTTTCCTCCCACAGTCCAGATGCTTTAGTATAATAAAGAAAACCCGTTGTAGCCCATTATAAAAAATGCAAAGTATTAACAATAAGCTCAGAAAATAATAATAATACATATTGTGATTTAATGTGTAATGAGTTCTAATTGCCACCCTCCTAATATATACAAATGCGTGGACCTTTCGTGTGTGACATTATTAGCCTGGATTGTTTTGATTTGGTTTGCCAGATAAATGTCTTGCTTGATCAAAACACACAGAAGCACTTACTTAGAAAGTTACAGGGCTCATTTGCAAATTCTACCACAATGTCAGTGGCAGGGACAGATCACTTTACCTCTTATACAAATCACTTTACTGTATCTCGCAATAATATCACAGCTACACTATTTTGACCATGTTTCTTATGGTGTGTCTACTTCCCATCATTACATTGTACTCTTAATGGGTGCTAAATCACTTAATTACTTGCAGTGTCTTATGTGCAATCGTTCTTATGTGCAATATTACTACTTGGTCAATATTTTCATTACTTAATACTACGTAACAGTACTTAATTACTACTGATTTTCTAATAACATATTCCAAACCACCATTTGTGTCAATAGTTTTTCCACTCAGCTTTATTACTTACTTAGATAGATATTATACAAAGCATTTCTTTGTGTAGGATAGTCTATTCATATTGTTTCCTCCGGGATCAATAACATTTTCAGATTCTAATTCTGATTCAATTCTATGGTCTCGTGTAGTTGTACTGTAGTAATACGTCGGTGTTTTTATTATAACAAAGCATGGCAATATTTGCTGGTGCTTCTGGGAGTGGCTTGTTTCCTGCAGAGGCTCTGAGGCAGGTGAGATCATACCATTGCACGGAGAATACAGGATATTTCCATGAATACATGAATTTCATTTGGCATCTATTAGTAGGAAACATGTTCAAGTGGATTCATTTGTAGGACTGTATCGCAGATTTTTTAATGGATACACGCTGTCAATCGGCTAGTCTTGAGCACCTTAATTAATTTGTCAATGTTGCCGTCAAGTAGTGCTGTGTAATTATGGAAATTATGGACAAATTATGGTCATCATCATCATTAATAGGAGTGTACGGTGCAAGTGTTTTTATTGCTTTTATAAAGTATAGGATAAATAAATAAATAAATAACAAGTTTTGTCTGAATGTTTTTAGGTATCTGGAGTAAGAAACAAAAAACTATGTTTTTTAGCTGCTACCATGAAAAAACCAACATCTTGGCACCTCATCCACTGAGAAGAAAGGCCAGGACATTCCCAGCACATGACGAATGTTATCTCACACAGCTATCTGGGCAGCTTCTCAGCTGACACAAAAATGAATCTACCGTTTTCACTTACAAGAGGTGAAAGATGTCCATTTGCTTTTTAAGACCATGCCAAAACAGTTTTTATGATCACCTACAACTGTCAGATCATATAAGACCACCTGTGTAAATGCAGGTGAAATTTGCTTTGTCCATTTCTTGATTTTGTTATGCATTAAAAAAAAGCATTGTATGTGTTATTATATTAAACAAAATGGTTTCTTTGGACGAAAGTATTCAAAAGTAGTGAATCTCAATATGTCATATAGCACTTACTTGGCATATTACAAAGCTTTAAAAATGTTCTAGAAACTGTGAAAATGCTGGTAGGCAACTTATCCCACATAACTGGTAACCCAGCTTTTTGAGAGAATTGTTTCTTTCAGGTTGTATTGTGTTGTTGGTTTTTAATTCACTCGTGGGTTGTCAATTCAAACGGTATGTGTGAGATTATTTATTACAATATTTTAATTGTATGAAAGTAACATTGACATGAACTAAAAATAAAGTATGTAATTTTCTGAAGGCGGACATTCCCCCCCAGTTTTCATTGCCAGTTATAGCAGCAATGGCTGCATATTGCAATATGTGGGAGTAACAAAGGCTTATCCTATCTTCTTATGTTCCACCTTTTGAGTACATATTATCTATATGTACTTATAAGGTTCCAACCTCTCTCTCACTCTCACTTTCGTTCATGAATTCAGGAATGAAAGAGGGTCAGGAAGAAAACTGGAGCTTCTACCTCCCTGTGGCTTTTGTTGGCTGCAATAGTGTGCATGCGACTGGGCTTCAGCCTTCGCAGCTTCAGAGAGTTATGAGGGTTGTCCTAGTAATTAGTATGTATTTACAGCATTAAAAATAATATATATAGTAATGATTCCATGCACTTCATCCACACTTAAATATGCCTTTACAAGTAGGAAAGTGCTAGGAGTGTTGACTAGTTTTAAATTCTCACAGCGTAAAAGTGCTCACCGAACATGTGTGAAGCTCGGAGAGTAAGAAGCGAAGCAGAGTATCAAAGGGCCGAGGATAATGAAGAGGCATTGAGATCAAACCGCCGGATAAGGAAGAAAGCTATCAAGGGGAAATCACCTCATGCCCCTGAGCCACTGTGCAGTGGCCACCTACTAACAGCATGCTACTCCTCTCCCTTTTGGATGCCTTAGTACTGAACTCTCTTTGCATTTCCAGAGAGCATTTAACATTGGGTTATGTTGATCTATATACTTTGTGTTCATTAAAACAACTTTTTCTAATCACTTTTAATAAATGAGTAATATTTTATTTATTAGTTTGTAAAGCTTTCATTTGGAATTTAGTTTAGAATCACACATTTTACCCACAAGCCTACCATGCTGTCAAATTCAGATCTTAATGAAATATGTCCTATTTATGAGTACAAATATCAGTATTAAGTTAAACATCTAGTTTGGTTAAGTGAGTTACAAATGAGAAATAATTAACATAAAATTACACTCTCGTTTTGCTAATTCCCACTGCTACTTGTCGGACTACCATTGGGACAAAAGTGTTTCAGGCTTTAATGAGCCAATTACAAGTAGAAAGAAAATGTCCTCTCTTTTGATAAAGAGGTTTGATGTAGAATGTAAATGTTGTTTTGAAACATGCCATTTTCACCCTAGTCTAAACAGACCATATACAGAAAGCTAAGCCTCAGAATCAGCCTGTCCTCAATTGACCATTTTTGTGATGCATAGATATTTCAGCCTACAGCAGTTTAGCTCCACTCATTCATACTTGGTCTGTAGAATCCTGCAGTACAGGGCAGCCGACGTGAACAGAGGCCAATTCTGTATACGGTTAAGGATGAATATGAAAAATTAATTATGACTGTCTTTGTGGAAGAAGAAAGATGGATCCCTAAATTGAAATGTTACAACAATAACATCCAAATTTAATAGAATACAAGGTGTGGCTCACTTTTGGTCTGTATGTGTGTGTGAGAGAGAGCGTGTGATTATCTCTAGCTCTGTCCACTAATAGTATCGATCAGAAATGGACAGGAGTCTTAGATGAGCTACCGATTGTGTCTAAGAGTAACATCTTGGACTGCAGTTCCTTTCAGACTTACCAAGATCGTCAACACCACTCCACTCCCCTGCAGTTACAGAAAACAGTCTAACAAACATCTGCTGGGCTAAAACACATTGCTTAAGACTGCCCATGGTGCGCTCAGGTTATCTATTTGAAGGCTGACGTCCTGTGATTTGTCCCGCAGGTGTTTTCCCTTTCATCTTTTTTTCCTGATTGTTCTCAATTGTTAGAGAGTAAATGTGGAATGGTGAAGTGAAACTGGGGGATCTATTCTATTCCTTTCACAAGATTTGTTGCCCAGGGGTGGCACTTAGAGATACATTGATTGATTTCAAACCTTTTTGTGTCTGTGTAGAAAAGCTGAAGCATCTGGAGAGAAAACAAACTTGAAGCAAATGGCTTTGAGGAAAATAATTTCGACAAGGCCCATCGCAGCCAACCTGAAGTGAACTCTAAATGCACCAGACTGACCTCAATTGTATTTTATGGGTGATGTGATGTGTAATCTGATCTAGTACTGTGCGGTATAAACGGTATGCGATATAAATTTGGCCAACAGGAGGGATTTTGATTATACCGGCCTACCACAGACAGTCGGTGTCACCAGCGCGGAACCACGCCCACTTGCAGCACAAAACATTTGTTTTGGAAAATGAGCAAGACCACAGGGCGCCCGGAGGAGCAGCTTCTTGCAAAATAGTGTTGCTTTCATTAACGAAAATGATCTAAATATCATCGACGAGACGCAATGCAAATGCTGGTCATGTGACGATAAGCATAATTAAATATGTAATGTAATATTATTGGCAAATAAGAACGAGACTCAATGTGTTTAACAAAATAAAAATTATGCTAAAATGTCTGCGTATTTTTGTTGAATAAAAGGAGACGAGACATTATTTCCTGTACAATAGGGAGGGGAGAAATTACATTGGGACCATCGTCCTTATAGTTGAAGTGTATTATGTCCCAATACTTTTGTCTGTTATGAGGCACTGTGAAAGTATTGGGACATAGGGCCCGGGAGAGAGAAATCACACATACACACACAGTCACACACACACACGCATACACAAATTCTCTCTCTTAAAAACACACACACAGTATTAAGATAAGCAGCCTTTCTCATATCCTTGGAAAAATACCTGATCCTATATTGTTCTGATTTGGTTGTGTAGACTATATTTGTTCAGGAATAAAAAATATTAAGGTAAGTTCAGCAATGCCTTTGCTGTGGCCATAGGTTATTCTTTCAGAACATTTCAATTTACCTATCAAATTATTCTACCGTCTCTGGTTAAACTTAAATCACAATATGAATTTTATGTCAGATCGCACAGCCCTAGTCTGATCAGTACTACAGAGAGTGCAGTGTTGTATCACACATACCACAGTTATACTATGGACCAAGAGGCACATATTTTTTTCTTTGTTATTTAAGTGCTTTTAATGCAATAGTTTGAAAAAAAATAAATCTCCCTACGTATTCAGCCAAGACATGTTTGATGTTTGAGATTTGTTCTTTAGATTTGCATTATTCCGCTATTTTTGGAAGCTTAGTGAGTGTCTCTCTCTCTTGTGTCTTTCTGGGTCTATGTGTTGTGGCAGTCATCGCATAAGCAATTTCCTCTCGGATCATTACATTTTTCTGATCTTATTCTGTTTCTGTTTGTAAGTGCAACTGTAGATATGATACTCTTTTAAAACTATTATTAAAAATTTTCAATTATAAAATTCCACCTCATAGATACTCAATCTGTTTATGTTTTTGTCTGCATCATTTTGATGAGCCAGTGTTGTGTTGTATTGTTCTTGCAGACAAGTGCTGTGCTCTGTTCTGGAGGTTGTGCGCTGCTGGCGGTGAGCTCCCTGCTGGCCATCATCACCGTCTTCCTGCCCAGCGGTGCCTGTGATAGGAGGATCTGCACGCTGGCTGGCTACATGCAGATGGCTGCAGGTTAGCGTCACTACTTCACCTACGCTTCAGAATCAGCAGGTTGTGTAACGTGTCTAACAGGAAAAACTCAGCAAGGAATATTTGGTAATAACAAAATATCGGACCAGTTAGCATCAAGCACATGCTAACAGCTCCCCGGTTGTCTCTTGTCGTTGGCTGTGTTCCCAGGACAGATTTTAGAGTTATTGGCAACACTCAAAAAAATGAAACCTTGACTTTAATTACTTTTTTCTTGTCAACAGGTTCCACAAAATTTAATCATGTAACTTGAAAACAAAGTTGAGACATAGTTATGTGGACCTTAAAAGAAAAAATCATTTCAAGTCAACAAACACAATTCTTGTAAGTAAACTGAATATAAATAAAGTAAGTAAAGTGCACAACCTTCTTGTTCATTTTTTTGAGTGAATAAGAGCATTTTGCAAATGTATGTGTTGGGGGGTAACCTTTAGCCGACTGCTTCTATCCTTGCAGGCTAAAACCTTACTTACAGTGTTTTTTTATTACACTGCTGTCTGCTGTGACATTGGAATCGACTTCTTTATGAGAATATTGAGCATATAGTTGACAGGCTGTTTTAATTCCTGCTTTGACTTGAGACATCCTGTCTGTAGGTGGAACTCCTAGTCTGTGCATTGTAATGACGTTGCATTACTGTTAAACTGTTTAAATTGATTACATAACAAAAACATATACCAAACCTTAAATACCACATTGGAACTTGATGGGGTTTGCTGTTAGAATGGGGTGTTTTGGCGAAGGTTTTCCAGTCTTATGAGGTCAGTTCAATGCACAGGAATAACTGGTTGTCACAGGGTGGGGTATTAGAGACTAAACACTGCTTATTTTTCCCATAGAGTAAACCAACTTAGACTTGAACTTGCTAGCATGGACGTGACACCAATTACAGACAGGTCTTTTGGTCAGTTACCCAGTTTTAGCATTATTACCAAGTTTTGAACTGTTTGAAACATGGTTGGTGCTCCATCAGAATTTAGTGAACGTAGATGATACTCACACCCTGATTTTTTCTCTATGCCCATTTCATCATTGCCCTCATTTCTCACCTGATTACTGTTTAAATTCTAACACTGACTACAACTGTTGAACGGTGTTGTTCTCCTCATGATGCCCTCCAGAAGGCTCTGATTTGCCTTAATGCAAAGTTGAGAACTTGAATCTGGGTTTAGCCTACCAAGTCTCTGATCAGTTTACACTGTCTTGTGTTACATTCAAATGAGATATACCATAAAATGAGATGCAATTACTGGTCTAGCACTGACTTCTACCATTAAAGGAGTTCTTGACACAGGTCATCTAACAGTATGTGAACGATTGTAGAGTATCTTTCTGCGTGGAATATTGTTATACTTACTTACATTTGCTCTCAGAATTTTATGTGTATCATACTGGTCATATTTAACTATTCCAGTGCTGTTTTTGTAGAATTCAAGCCTCTGAGGTGTTTATTTCATGAACATGGCTTTGGTCCAAAAGCATAATTCACAGCACCCAACAAAGAGCAAAATTAATAAATAAAGACAGGATTGGCCATTGTGGATGAGGTTGCTAGGAGATGGATGATGCTGGCACATTGAATTGAGGCAACAAGGGCATACTCAGATTTAGTGGCCACTGTAAAAATGCAATTACGGCCCTTTAATGTGGGTCACTGGCTCACGGGTGAGATCGGGGCTTATGGAGGCAGTGGCCTTCATTCAACAGACCCCATAAATGGCCGCTAGTGCATCTAAAGTTTTATACCTATGAGTATAAAGACCAATGCCAACCAGCTCTCGATGCCGGAAAAAGTGCGGTCTTTATATGCGCATATATGGAGAAACGGGTAGTTGTCAATGGAAGCTGATTTGCTTGATATCGTAAAGGCACTGAAAAGTGCCTACACTCTGTATTGGTAGGAATCTCAGTCGCTCAGGCATTTCTCAGCCTATGGCCATAACAATGCAACTGTAGATCATGTTAACAGCAGGGAATTGGTACCGCCCCCTGATATATTTCCGTGCTCTAATTAGAAAGTAATGATATTGCTGTAAAACTATTATAATAAAGGGAGCGTGCACATCTGGCCCAGCGATTTCCACAAGGGCATTGATGGTTGGAGAACATTGGAGTTCATTGATATTCTCTTTGCAGGCCCAGAAGCACCCAGTGTTTCAAGGGTAAGAGAGAAGCTTGAAATCAATCTTAGCTCTAGTACAAGCCATACACAGATTCTTTCTCTGCGCGTGGCACCAAAAAGAAAGCCTGTCGTCAAGAGAAAACCACCCGAACAAGCACATTACGCTTCCGAAGATAAGACGTTTTCAAAGGCTCATTCTGCAATGTTTGCTGAATAATTCCTTTTTGCTTTCAAAGTATTTTCCGTTTTTTTGAGCTGCTGGGGTGAAGTTTGGAAATTAATTAGCATCTAAAGTTTCACTCTCTATTTCCTGCTGTTTTGACGCTCCAAGCCAAAAGAGATATTGTAGATGGTTCTTCAATTATTCAGTCCATTTTTTTGCTTACTTAAAAACTAATTCTAACAGTGATGTTCATTTGAGGAAGCCTCAGCAGATTTATACCCTCAAACCCTATTAAAGGGTGCTTGAATGTATCTGCTGGATCAGTGTTTAAAGATGTTCGGCAAAAAAGACTGTAATGTAGCAAACACATTACAGAAGTGTACATGTTGCCAATAAGCAAAGAAACTGCATGAATATCCAAAGACCTAAATGATGCTGCTAAAACAATAGTATTATATTTTTTACAGACTTCGTGAATCTCTTATAAGATCAAAGACACACAGTGCGACAAATTGGGTACAACATATGTGTAGATGTGTGATGGTGTGTATGAAGGTGTGTAGATGTGTGATGGTGTGTATGAAGGTGTGTAGATGTGTGATGGTGTGTATGAAGGTGTGTAGATGTGTTATTGTGTGTATGAAGATGTGTAGATTTAAGATGGTTTGTGTGAACATTTTTAGATGTGTGATGTGTGAAGGTGTGCAGATGTATGATGGTGTGTGTGAAGGTGTGTAGATGCACGATGGTGTGTCTGAAGGTGTGTGTTAAGATGTGTAGATGTATGATGGTGTCTCTGAAGGTGTGTATGATGGTGTGTGTGAAGGTATTTATATGTATGATGGTGTGTGAAGGTGTGTAGATGTATGGTGGTGTGTGAGTGTGTAGATGTATGGTGGTGTGTGAAGGTGTGTAGATGTATGGTGGTGTGTGAAAGTATGTAGGTGTATGATGGTGTGTGAAGGTTTGTAGGTGTATGGTGGTGTGTGAGTGTGTAGATGTATGATGGTGTGTGAAGGTTTGTAGGTGTATGGTGGTGTGTGAAGGTATGTAGGTGGATGGTGGTGTGTGAAGGTGTGTAGATGTATGGTGGTGTGTGAAAGTGTGTAGGTGTATGGTGGTGTGTGAAGGTTTGTAGGTGTATGGTGGTGTGTGAAGGTGTGTAGGTGTATGGTGGTGTGTGAAGGTGTGTAGGTGTATTGTGGTGTGTGAAGGTGTGTAGGTGTATTGTGGTGTGTGAAGTAGGCCTGTGACGATAAACAATAAATAAATTAATTGCACGATAATTAAAATGAGGTCGATAATTTTCCGGCTCCGATAATTTTCATTTGTTTGTATTCCAAAGGACTTCACTGTGACACATTGGCCACTACCGCCCCTCTCGTTTCCTTAGGCTAATGAGGCATGAACTCTGTTGAGGGTTAGCGTAAATTGTCATAATACCCCCCGGCGTACTGGAGTTAGGAGCGTGTAGATGTATGATGGTGTGTGAAGGTGTGTAGATGTATGATGGTGTGTGAAGGTGTGTAGGTGTATGATGGTGTGTGAAGGTGTGTAGGTGTATGATGGTGTGTGAAGGTGTGTAGGTGTATGATGGTGTATGAAGGTGTGTAGGTGTATGATGGTGTGTGAAGGTGTGTAGGTGTATGATGGTGTGTGAAGGTGTGTAGATGTGTAGTGTGTAGTGATGTGATTCTACATTTGGATGTCCCGTTGATGAATGTCATTTCATGTTGCATCTTTATTGACTAGTCAGTAGACGTGACGTTTGTCCTTAATTTCAGACATTATTACAATTAGTTGCAGGCTATCTTTGGTTGTCATGATGATGGCTGTCTTTCAGTATGACATAGCACCACCATTTTGGAGCCAAAATTGTTTCATAATTGTCATCTGTCCTCTAGGAAAGCCCAAAATCATACAGTGTTTACAGGACTAAACTAACTAAAGAAAGCAACAGCAGACATCAGTCATGTCTTTACTGATCAACTACATGAACTCAACTGAACTAATCTGTTACCCTGGTGTTCATAGCTCCAACCTGCATGTGCTCTCACCAGACCCTTCTGTACTTGCACTTGCCTTGGCTTGCCGCCATCTCTCCACTCTGACTGCGTCCTCAGGGAGTCTCTCACATATCAACTCGATATCCAGCCCAATTGTCCATATCATTGTGTGAATCAATGTCTTTTCAGATCAGGCTGAAGTAATGTGTGTGTCACCAAATTGGACCAAGGGCGTTTACTGCAGCACAACCAGTTCAGCTTAGACAATCAGGTGCAATGTGATAGTCTGACATTTGTACTTTTCCACTGAATACAATGTGTAATGATACTTGCGGTATAACGTGATACACCTATTTTGTCCTTCATTCAGGTTGGGTGACATTTAAATAAATGGAGGATGTTTTGTAGCCAATATGTATCCAACTATAAGTATGGAGGGCACAGGAGCAATCGGTTGTTTGTGGTGGCGGGATCACGGCCGAGATGATTTGAAGTGGCAGAGCTGAAGGATAATGGCTGTGTGAGAACAATAGAGACATTATCTGCTAGAAATGACACTGCATCTTCACAAATCTATCTAATGGCATGAGCTTCAGAGTTATTTACAATAAACAAGCAATCTAATCCTTCTTGCTAGTGAATTACGTGTGTGTGTGTGTGTGTGTGTGTCTATATTTGTTGGCCTGGTTTTTTTGTATGAATATTTTGCTTTGTTTTTTGAGGTGAATAACATGTCAAATTGTAAAGTGATTAAAAAAAAAGCCAAACACACACGTGTGTGTGTGTGTATATATACACACTGTTTCAAATTCAATCCTGAATGCATTTACATATAGATATACTGTATATATTATATATATGTAATTAGTTATATATATTGATTATATAAATTTTGGGGACTCAATTGCAATTAATTAAAAAATCATTATGATGATGTGAATCAAGACATCTGTCGGTTTGTTACAACGTATGTCATCTTTCATGACATGGTTATTTAAGTTTTTGTCACAATGCCCTAATTCCAGGGACAGAGGGAGGTGCAGTGTTGGGATTCTATATTTACATGACTATTTTATTTAGAAACACATAATGGCACGAAGGTCAAAACACAAATCAAACTATACACAGCTGACAGGATGTTGGGAACATGAACATAAGACTGATACAAATTCCAAACAGGATTAATGGACAAAATATGGTACAGGACAATAAATACAATGATGACTGTGAGAGGAACCATGAGAATTGACTAGAACTTAAACTTCTATACTTTTTTGTACTATATTTATACATAGCAAAAAAGTATGTATTTATTAATTAACTATATTGATACAGAAACACATATGTTTGCTTGGGCGGCAGGTTGATGCAGAGGTTAGCGCTGTTGCTGCACAGCAAGAAGGTCCCGAGTTGGGCGCCGGGTCTCTTTGTGTGGAGTTTGCCTGTTCTCCCCGTGACCGTGTGGCGTTCCCCTCGCCACCAACACCATGTGTGCGTTGGGTACAGGTTAATTGAGCACACCAAATTGCCCCTAGGTGTGACTGCAAGTGTGAATGGTTGTCTGTCTTTGGGCCTGCGACTTGCTGGCGACTGTCCAGGTTGTACCCCACCTTCGTCCATTGTAGCAGGGATAGGCTTCAGCCCGCCCGACCCAGAGTGCAGGACAAAGGGGTAGAAGATGGATGGGTGGGTATATTTACTTGAACCATCTGCATAATTCTGTGTGTTATATGCATACACATAGTAGATATTACATAAATAACATGTCTATGCCCTGGCATTGCAAAAACAATGTCGTAAACTTGTTTTTAGACCCTGTTTGCAGGAGAAATGACTCCAAAAGCAAATGTAGAAGGAACTAATTTCACTTTAAATAAAAACTGAAACTGAAATTGAATCCATCAGCCAGTGACCTTTCATATTCTTTCTTTCTCATTGAACCAGTTCCTTCATTCCTCTTGCTGAAGCTATGCTGAAGGTTTGAATCGCCGTATTATTAATGGAAATTGAAAAAGCAATGAATAGCTGGGGATGTAGTTTGTGTCCTGGGGAATGTGTCAAATCTTTTGTGCGCTTCTGTCTGAGATATGCGTGTGACGTGGTTTCTTTTTGATATTTTTATTTATATTTTGCTCTGGTCATTTTTTGTGTATTTGGTTTTGGTTGTTCGATAAGATAAGAGTACACACACTTACCAGCAGTACACACCAGCCTTTAGAAGACGTTTCCTTCATGATGCTGTAAGTGTAGAGAGTGCACATAGTCTCCAGAGAGAGAGAGAAAGAAAGAGAGTGAAAGACAGAGAGAGATGGAGAGAGAGACTGAGAGAGAGAGAGACTTAGAGAGAGAGAAAGAGAGAGAGAGGTGCATGGGTTCATGCTTCTTCTATTCTAATGAATCTTTTAGCGTGAGTTGGGAGTCATATTTTATAAGCAAGCTATGTTCTTTCTCTCTCTCTCTCTCTTTCTCTCTCTCTCTCTCTCTCTATCCTTATGTATATTTGATAGGAGTGTTTTTCCTCTCTGGATTTGGGCCAGTGGTGGCATGTGTCACCATGAAGTGTGAGAAGGATGGAATTGTTGGACAAGGATAAGGAGAAAAATATTGAAAGATTTACACACGCACACATTCTCTCTCCCTCTCTCTCTCTCTCTCTCTCTCTTTTTTTTTTTTCTTTTGCTCTCTTTTTCTTTCTCTCACTCTCTGTCTCTCTTGCTCCCTCTCTCTCACGAACACATGTACACAAAATGACTCACACTGCTGATTTCCTTGGACAAATTGCAGTTGTAACTCTTGAATGGATCAAAATAACCCAAGTTCCCAGTGAAACGTGTTGATTCCTGATACCCACATGCATTTACGATGATTGCAGATATACTGCCTGACCCAGAGAGAGGGGAGCGGGGTAGGGGTAATATATCAAAGCACAGATTCCGCCGTATTTGGAGACACTCCTCCAACAGAGTTAAATGTGTGTTTGTTGTGTTTTCAGTATATGATCCCAGTGTTCCTGTTTAATCCACATTATGAACTTGTATTGTCAGTACGCACTGAAGTCAACATTGTAAAATTGTATTGAAAATCCTTGTATATTCGAATATTTTTATATATGCAAATATATATAATAAATATATGCAAATAAATAAATATACACATTGCATGAATACACTATATGAATATGCACAAAGATCTATAAATTGTTTCTTAGTAATAATATTTTGGCTGTTATAATTAGTATTTAAGTTTTGCATCGTAATTTGTTGATAAATTCAATGGTGAATGATATCACACCATGCAGACTGATTTTTTTTTTAAACCCAAATGCTATACTAGAATCATTAAAAAATCCTCAAACATAAATTTGAAAATATGAATTTCCGTCATATACATTTTATTATTTACATTGTGCAAAATGACACTTTAATGTCACCCTAATTGCTCTTGATTTTATTATTAAAGAGCAGGAATCACTCCTTTTTTAGTTTAAATGCATTCTGCAAAAGAAAAAATAGCAGTGTTTTGGTTTTCAGAATGCTACACCATATAATCGAAAATGTTCCTCCTTTTGCAGATCGTTTGCAATCACATTTAATTTAGCTTATTAGGTTTGATCACTTGTACTTGGTGTTTTGCAGCCTTGCACTTTTGAGTCGTGTGACAGAGCCGGGCGCGTTAACTTATTAGAAGCGACTTCAAGCTTTTCTACCCTAATGATTTCCAATTTGGCCTGGGCATAAGAATCCCTAAGAGCTAATTAATTCATGTACTGTACAATTCTCTTACATCTCTTACAGCTTGTACCACTTTATCCTTCTGTTCTTCTTCATCTTTGCCTCTCTTTAATTCATCAAAGTTAGTGAGTTTTTTTTCCCCTCTCCATTTCTTCTTCGGTCCCTTTTTTCCGCACTTTTCACCCTCCTTTCCTTGCTCTGGTTCTGTTTTTTTTTTATTAATGCAGTGCACCTTATTCAGCTGGCTTATATTAAACTCACCCACACATTTGAGGATAGCAGACTGAAGATTCTCCCTGAGGGGGGTGGGGGTAATTAGTATGGAAACACAACTGAACATAAATGTAAGGAATTTGGCTTGAACCCACATCTGCATGAGCTCCACCAACTTTGATAAACCAGGTAGTGCTTTGGTAGGGAGAAGAAGTCTAGCCATTCACTCACAAAAGCACAAAACAACGTACCAGGAGAGCTAATTGGCCGTTTCAAAGGTGTTAGGTATTGAATCCAAAGGTCTAGTAAAATGGAAGATGAAACATTTGGTGGTAGCTCAGTGTGTAGGACACTTGCCTTTGGACCAAGAGGTCATGGGTTCCAATCCTATTTCAGCACCACCACTAGGTCCCTGAACAAGACCCCTAACGCCAAGTTGTTCCAGGAAGACTGCCCCCTGTAGTTCGGGAATGGAAGTTGCTTTGGATAAAAACCGTCTGCTGTAAATGTAAATGTACATTTTGTTTATTCTCCTTAGGGTTCTAGATACTATTCAGACTCGCAAACAAAGTGGAGCATGCATGCAAATAGTTTGTTACTTGAATGCATATTTAATGTTATTACAAAATGCAACAGAAACATGTGGGTAATGCTTTTGGTCATTTGGCTTAGCCTTGGACCCTCCTTTCTCCTTCTCCCTTTTTTAAAGTGAATGCACTGCCATGTTGAATAGACAGCAGCATGCAGACTCAGTTGTCCTGTGGCTGCCTGCCATCAGCACATGCACATAAAAGCGCAATTTATTTCATCATCATCATCATCACTGCCACCTTAAGACTGCTGACGAAGTCACAGGGAGGCCCAATAACGGCAGTCAGCCTGTTCTGTTTTCTTCATACTCTGCCTGGGGCCCTGAAGGTCATATTGGATTTATTATGTTAGAGGAAAGAAAAATGGTAGTAAAATTATTATTATTATGAATATTATCATAGTTGATGTACAGGCAGTATTAGGGTCTCTAGGACCCCAGTCACTGAAGACATAAAGGCAGTCTTAACAAAGAGCTTTCATCCACTCCAACATAAGACTTGGAACCAGAAACAGGGAAAAAGTTTGCCATTGGCTGAGAAGCAGTTACATTTGCATAAATCTGACGATGATGAGCTTTAAAAATGGGGAAAATATTCATGATTAGGGAACTCAACCTAGATTGAGAGGAATGTTAAACTGTAAATTATGTGCTGAAATAAGTTTTCCCTGATTTCCTGTCTCTCATTCCTGGATAATAATTTGTGAGGCTGTTGCAGGTTTATTTCATCATACTCTCTCTCTCTCTCTCACACACACACACACACACACACACACACACACACACACACACACACACACACACACA
>JBBKCR010000080.1:10894617-10900615 GCA_037577295.1 Ladigesia roloffi | reverse complement strand
GTGTGTGTGTGTGTGTGTGTGTGTGTGTGTGTGTGTGTGTGTGTGTGTGTGTGAGTGTGTGAGTGTGAGTGTGGGCATGTTGACGTACTGTTGAGAGGGCATTCGTTTTCATGTGTGTATGTGTTTGTACTTATCTCTCTCTCGTGTTGCAATTTGTTCTGGTTGCCAGGTTGGCAAACTCAATTAAAGCCTTCAGTTGTTCTGTTTTCAGTGTTTAAACACCATCTAAACCCACATAACACTCTCCATATCCTGGTAGGCTAGTGGTTAGGGCGTTCTCTCAGCGATCAGAAAGTTCCCAAGACTGCTACGCACCAAAATAATCTTGTATCTTTCTTGTGTTTTCCCATTTCATCTTGTAGGCATTATGCTAAACAATATCATGCAACGTTACCGGTTCTTTTAACAGTCTGGTTTCAGCAAATTTCAGCAAGCTTTTACTGTTTTAACTTTCAGGTCATGAATGAATGCAGACAAACATGAAAGAAGCAAAAAGTGTCTAGATCAAGCTATTGCTTGGATTTGCCTGGAAGTTCCATCAGAATCTCCTGATTTAATTCAGTGAAGACCAGACTGACTAAAACCCGGTTTCTGATGCTAAACACTAGGGCATCCACAAGGAACACACTAATATGCAGTACATAAGCTCTCAACTTACTGTAAAATGTTTTTTTGATTGTTTTATATTTAATGGTGTATAGTTTTTATTATTTAATTTATTTACAGGTACCTCAGACATTTGCATGGCACTGTGTATATGGTGAGAGGTCAGTTGAGGTCAGTTGGGCCAGCTGGCAGTGTCAAACCAAACAAGGGGCACCGGTGTCTTCAGTGGGATCGGGTGTAGTCCTCTGGGCTGGAACATTTTTCTGTGACAGGGTTTGTTGTTACTTTTGACAGGTGTGTAACTTAACTGGCAGTAAATTGGTAAAAAGCAGCTGATCTTATTGTAGCTTTACAGGTATGAAGAACAGATGTAGACTATTAAAACACTGATGTACATCACTCTGGATAAGAGAGTCTGCTAAATGCCATAAACATAAATGTAATCATAATCAGAAGGCAGAAGCGACAGCGTTAGGGGTGACATGGTGATCACTGGCAGGTGTAGATTGTTATAAGCCCCGCCCACTTGTGGCGGAGTTGCTGTCTGAGGTGCTGAAGCGGCCTGGTGGAGGCAGACTGGTGAAATGGCACTGTCTGTTCACTACCTCGGGCGAGGCCAAGACATGGGTTCCAGCTGCAGGTTGCTGTGGCATCGGAGGCCCCCGTCACTATACAATAAACATTCCAAGAGCACCCGCAGAAAGTGAAAAACCCCAAATGTGATGTGGTAAAAAAGGCTTTTTTCTTTTTTGCCTAAAATGCCTATTTTTATAGTGTAAACCAGGGGTGGACAAACTACGGCCTGCGGGCCACAGTTTCTGGCTCGCCGAAGATTGGTGTCTCATCCGTATCTCAGGGGCGGGACTGGGCGGGACTGAGCATGCAGTGTAAATTACTCAAATTAGGTACGCATTTGCATTGTGAATACTACATACTCCTTTGCAGATGGCCGTACTACTTACAACAATGAGAAGTTTTTTGTCTGTCTTTAACAAATCTGAATCTATAGAATTATATTTTTCCTCTTCGACCTACAACAGAATTAATACCATGTACATAAATACAGAATATTCTTATACTTCTGATTATAAGTAGCAGCTTATCAAAATATAAATTGTACTGGTTTTTACAATGGGAGTATATTAAGTTATTGTCGGTTTGGCCCTCCAGCACAATTCAGTTTTTTCATGTGGCCCCCTATAGAAATTAATTGCCCAGCCCTGGTGTAAACCCAATATTTGCCTGCATATGTGTTCCCAAAGCATTTTAGTTTCATTCAAAACTTAGCTTAATACATTCTCCTTAAAAAATTCAAATGTAAACTTGTATCCGTACTCTACAATTTACACTGAATTGTGGTCTGCTGCAGTGCTAAAATATAAATACTGATGTTACCCCTGTATAGACTAGTACTGTAATTCATACATGTGTATTTTGTTTGGTATGCACAGTTAAATACAGTAAAAGAAAATAATTCACACTTTTAGTCACTTGAGATATTCTGGGCTGCAGCATCACAAGGCAGCTGCCAATCAGCAGCAAGTAGGGATAAATAATGTTCTCAGATTGGCTACTTTCAAACCTCCCGTCTCTGAGTACAGCTGATTATGACGTCCATGCCTGGTCCGCCTCACACTCCCGTGCTGGTTATTTATGTTTGGGGAGGTGCTCAGCTAAAGCTCATTCCATTCATGTGTGTGAATGCCTTGCTGACCACCATGCCCAAACATAAACAATCAGAAAGAGGACAAAGCACAAAAAAAATCCGTGGAGGATATCTGTGGTTTCCGCGCGGGAATTTCCGCAAACAAAATTTATATCTCAGAAAAAATACTTAAGACTAAAGCCAAGACTGCTGAACCATATACAAGCGGGGGATTACTGTATATATAAAATCTACAATTGACAATTGGTTTGCAACTGGGTGTGCAATAAGAAGGCAAATAGAAGCTGTTACAAGACGTATGAAGCTGTTACAGCATCTGAGCAAAAAATGCAAACAAACAAACAGATACTTCTTGTAAGAACATTCTATTGAACATCAAATATGTTCAATATAGTAATATTCAGACTGATTTGAAATGCAGATATTGGAATAACAGAAATTGTCAAGATTCCAGTCTTTAATATACACGTCTCATCTCTTCTTTGTGTAAGGTGTCTCATAAACTTGCTTATAATGTCTGGCATTTTCTACAGTGTGAATAGTTTTCATCCTGTGACCTCTCATAAATTCCAATAGACTGCACAAAGACACACACACACAAACACATTCCATCATACCATATGAATGCATCATTTACTTTAAAGGCCATTTCATATCCTGGTCTAGATGTCCTTTAACTGCCTCCCTACACCCTATCTCTAGCGCTCCTGCTTGGGGCTACTGTTAGCCCCCCGTTACCCCCCCATCGGCCCTAGAGCAGGGACTGTAATGGTTTTTATCTCCTGTTAATGCCAGCAGGTCAGCAGCCTCAGTGCAGACTGGCTTCATTACAGAAGCTCCACTGGAGGCCTGTCTGGTCCTACAGGAATCCATTACTACTGCTTGCAGCAACACACAAATGTATACTCTTGTGCACGCCTTCATTGTGTCAAATATATATTAGCACTAGCTATGTTAATGTGTTATTGCTGGGTTAACACATTATTTACATAATGCAGGTTTTAATCTTTTTCTTTGAAATTACCAGCACTGTAAGTGTTGGGTGTTTTTGCGGGGTAAGGCGTCCCATTAATTTTGTCCATGTAATATGTACAAAAGCAATGGGATGCCTGACCATTACACCAACAGAGATTTTAATGACGCTGCATTGAGACACTCAGACTTTCATGTGGATTTTACTCTGATCTGCGGCTGCTATAATGGTCTCGCGCCCCCATACTGTGTACTCTGAGAGTAACTTGTTTTTCTATAACAATCAACAACAAACTTTGACTATATTAACAACACACAAGACCGACACAACTAAAGACAAGAGTATAAAATGATGTTTGTTAGTTCCAAACTGTGGCCTGAACAAACTGAACAAACTCCGTGACTTCACCATCCTGACTGTCCCCTCAGAAGGAACCATAAAACCTCCAGTGTGTTTTAATGACAGCTGTGACTATATGATTCTGGTTCAGCACCTGTTACCATGGCACACATCACAGGATATCTTTCTGTTTTGGATCATACAGCCCCCTGCAGAAAATATGTGAGGCATATTTATCCACTACTTCACTCCACAGCAGTGCCTATTGCAATATGGCGGCGAGGTTTACATATGATGCAACTGGTCATCTTGTCTAGTAATATCCTCTGTCTATGATTAGTCTTGTAATATTCTATGTATATGGTCAAAGTAACTTTGGTGTCAAAGAACCAAACTCGTTTGTGACTGACACGTCTCTATCGAGAACAGTGTTGACAGTTTGAGTCAAAGGAAATGATTCTCACAACCTGGCAACCCGTTGTGGAGAGCATTGTAAAATATAGACGAGAATTAAATGCATGAAAATGACACACACTGACACACATTCACAGACATATGTGAAGACACACACATGCACATACACACATGCACGCACACTCCCAGACTGATTAATGGTAGCTCCCTTTTGGTTTCCATGCTCAGGTGAAGTTCTCTTTTATCTTACTGACAGAGATCCTATCTTCTTGGAATTAGCCAATGGGGAGCTGGAACACATCCAGTTCCAATCCACCCCACCTAAACATGCACACATAAACACAAACATACATAATTATATGTTGTTCCTTTTCTAAAATAAAATAAATCCACACCATTCTACCTCATTTTTAATGCAGGCATTGTTTGTTGAAAACAGTATGAACTGACCTGTGCAAAGGCTACAGTGCATTTCATGTTTTATTAGTGTGCTAAACAAGACAAATAGACATAATGCAGTAAAATGCCATGTAAAGGTTTGTTCCCTGTGTAGAAAACCAACAATTAACAACAAAGAAGAATGTGTGATAATGTATCTCATCTGTCTGTTTTTAGTACATATTTACCTGCACATTGTAATTATATTAATCTTAACAATAGTAACCACAAAGGTATGATAATGGCTGGTATCACTACATTTGTGTGGACATTCATTTGGTGGTCATTACAATATAGTATCTCTCTAATAATACAGCTAGACCTAAACCTAACCCTAACACTAAACACACTAGCCAAAACTTTTACACTATTTTAGTTGTTAGGTTATTTAAAAAAACTAGCAAAATGTCCACACTGTTACAGATATCTCAGTATTGTTTTCATTAAGAGAACATGGGTGGTGGTGCCCCTGAACATCACATCACCACTCTGTTCCTGACCCTTAACCCTAGTGAGCTCCAGGGAGACTGCCCCCTGTAGTTAGGGAGTGGATTGCTTTGGATAAAATCTGTAAATGCTGTAAATATAAATTTACATACACACAGACACAAACACATACACACAGACACAAACACATACACATAGACACACATTTAACAGTTAACCGAGCATTAATAGTGTTACATGTGTTATGCTAATGCTAGCGTGTACCATGTGTTTTAAATGCAGGTTAAAAGAAGCCTTCACCATCTGGGCAAAAAGCATTAGTCAGTCAGATTAAACACGTGGGAACTGACGTGCTCCATTTTTACGCTCTAACACGGTTTTCCCACATGAATGAGTTCCCCTCACTGCGCTGCGTTACCTAGGTGAGGTGAGCAGCTTGTCTCCACTCTCACACACGTGCACAGCCAGTCCCTTTGTTATGAAGCTGACATTCTGTTCACAGGTTGTAGGTTTCTCTGCTCTATAGTAAACTGTTGAGACAGCTGTTAGACTGACTTAACCTCAAATTCAACCACAGCCTTTCCCAGATTTTCCTTAAGACTCTTAACATCAGCAAAAAAATTTACTTTATTTAGCCTGCCTTTATTTAGCCACACCTAGGGCAGGTGCTGCCTCTGACATCTATATGAATTAAAGGCCTTAAAATATGAATGGTCACATGGAAGTGCAGGTAATTAAGGTGATCGATTGCCTGTGGGTCAGAGATAAATGTGTGCTGCTTGAATGAATTCTAAAGTCAGTTACCCATACAGTGTGTCGTTCTGTCATATTCAGATAAGTGTGCAATAATTTAGCCAGAGCCAACACAAGTGAATAGTTTATAGACGCTCTATAAATCATTCGTTGGAGGAATATCTTTCCTCCTAGAGTTTTTAAAAACTCTTCTAGGTGCTGTTTCTTCTGTGCATGAAGAAAAATGCAGCAAAAATAAACATACAAAACATGCAGATTTCAGACTGATAGATATTCATGATTTTACTCTAGATGAATGAAGAATGTTTGGTGACGTTTGAAGTTCTATACTATACACACTGCTGTCCTAATACTTGTGGTTG
>JBBKCR010000080.1:10887117-10889617 GCA_037577295.1 Ladigesia roloffi | reverse complement strand
AATGTCACTGCAGAGAGTGTGTGTGTATCTGTGTGTTCTCACATTTGTAGCGATTGCGTGCAGCAGGATGTTAACACACATTCACGCTTCAACACCACCTCATCACACACACACATACACTCACACACACACACACACATATCAGGGTCAGCTTCCCAGTTGCTGCTCTTCACACCTGAGGGAAACTTATTGAATCATTCTCTCCCCGTGTCTCTGCTGTGCAGTCCTTTGTGGACCTTGTTCGATTGGTCATTTAAAGTTTCTCAAGCATGAACTGAAAGCATTTTACAGGTCAGTTCTCAAATTCATTTATAGAGAGAACAGTCCATTGGCTGTGTGCTTGATGCAATAAGCTCTTGGTACGTTAATATGGGCATCGTAATTGACTTGTCCAGGCTCTGACAACAAATGCATTCATCCACAACAATAAAACTCAGTAATGAATGTATGTTTGGATTCACAGCATGACAGAATGATATCTTTTTTCAGTTTTTCCACAATTCAATCCTGTCTAATTTTGAATTTCTATTGTACCCTGTCCTGTTAACAGTGTTGAAGACGCATTGGCAGCACAACTCTTTCCTCAGTTTATGGGCAGTTGTCTCAAACGTGTGTCCATATGTTTTTTCCTGTCAGAGCTAGTTTGTTGTGGTCTTCTTTTATAGTTTTATTTGAGTTTTTCTTTTCTTGGCATCATTAAGCTATACCTAACCCAGCTAATGATGTGCTGGTACACCTTCATGTTTTTTACAGTGTTAGTCCCACAAAAATTTAACTTCAGCCCAAATATAAATTTACTTTTTATCTCCATTGTTGTTTTTATTTTATTGCACGGACAGTAAAAAAAACGCCTCTTTACAGGTGCGTCTGTTTTTAATATGGTTACGTTTTGACCAATCAAAAAACCCACAATGCAGTTAGCTCGGACGTGGCCTGCTTCAGGCCCCTCCATTGAGTAGGAGGAGGGTGACAGCACAGACAGGAAATGGGTACGTGTAGCTTTATTTGTAATGGAAAATGTTTTTTTTTCACAGAACCGCACAGTTCCTTGTATCCGTGGAAAAATGCCGTATGTGTCCCACAATACCTGGATATGTCTCTGTCATGGAGCTGTGTTAAGTTCTTGCCATCATTCAGTGAAGTTGATCCATCTTCTGCCAGGGCACTGATAAATCAAATTGTATTTTGTACTACTAGGGTATTGCGAGGCTATGGTGTTAAAATAAATATTCAATATCTTCCTCCTTAGCAACACTTAATGAAAGTTCATATGGCAATCTGTATTAAAACTTTATTGAGTCTAATAAGTATGAAGAGTCGACACTTTCTTCTTGGGAGAAACATTGCGAGATCAGAGGCTCAGACGGCACATGCTCTTGCGCAGAGGCGGATGGGTTTCTGACTGCTAATTAAACCTCATTACCCTCCTGCTCACTAGGCTTTTGAAGTATTCACTCAGACAGCCATGGTAGAATGCCGAGGTGGGTGTAAAGACAAGCTGTTAGTCTCTATTTGCACTCTGAAATATCGAGCGTGTGTGTTTGTGCGTGTGCGTCTTGAGAAGGAAAACATCAGGAATAATTTTTCACCCTTTGAACCTGCGCATTAGTCATAACGCAGCTGGAGGGAGGCGGAGAGAGCTGTTGCATAGAGGGAGGATGTGTGTAAAATGAATAATAAAGCATATCATAACAACTGAAAACTTGAATGTTATAGTGTATCAAAAATGTGACCACAAGATATATAAGGATGTTCTTATGTATTTAGAATAATGTCTAATCGTTTTCCTTTAAAACCATTAAACAGACCACACAAGCATTGGAAAAATATGAAATGTGGAAAAACATTGAATAGCTTGTAAAATAAAACAGTGTTGTATTACAGGAAGCTGTGTTCTTCATTAAAAATACAATCATCTTGTTCATAAAGGCATAATCAGGAAAAACCCATCCTTGTTGTGGCGATGCCTAATAGCCTTAAGTAACAAAAAAAATAATAAGTGGATTAGAAATTCAAAAACATTTTAGACATTTTAGCTTGGCCTTTATATCTTTCTCTCTCTCAAAAAGGCCAGAGCCTCATCTTTTTTGACTGTAAACCTCTGCCCAGGCCACTGGTATTGGAAGGTCTTTGGTATCTGCTTTTCCAGTGAGCCTTCTCTATCTCAATCTCCTAAAGTTCACTCTTCCATCCATCAAACTGCCCCATTTGGATCTTCTGCCCATGCGGACCGCCCCCTCATACCCAGACCTATTGCAGTATGCATAAAGTCCTGTCATGCATGACTGAATAGGGAGTTTCAGGCCTAGCACACGAGCACACTAATACGCTTTAGTGCCCCGCAGCTATTGTGGGGACAGCACTTTAAACTGACCGTAATTGCGTTTTAACTGCACTTCCGTAGCAATAAGCTCTATTAGTGCTCTACCTGTCACCCAAGTGTGCTTTTCACTGTCCTTATCAGTCGGATGCACTGTGGGACAACACCCCCCCCCCCCCC
>JBBKCR010000080.1:10866418-10877386 GCA_037577295.1 Ladigesia roloffi | reverse complement strand
TGGTCAATACCACACAGAGTTAATGCAGGCTTCTCATGCCATTCGTGGGTCGGACAGTCATTCGGCTTGCCAATGGATGGGGTGTATTGTTTTTATTACAGTATAACGGTATTGAAACTGACATCGTTGTTATTTTTAGATACCGCGGTATACCATATTACCATATTACCGCCCAAGCCTAGTTCATTTTGTGCCAATGGGACCTTTAATCGGCCTGTTGTTGTAAGATCGTGGGATGAGGAAGCTCATTTTTAACAAAGAGTTGTTTAAATGAGTCAACTTTGAATGAAAATGAGCATTTTGGTAGCAACACTAGAAACGCAACTCGTTTCATTTACACCTTAAATTACAGAATTACGTAGTGAAATTAAACAACAGCTTGGGCTTATACTCATGTAAATACTTATTATTAATTCAGCACATTGACCACCTAATGTACTATAAGTCTGAGCAGCTCAACAAAAGCATGCACAGGTGGTTTGTTCCGGTATGCCAGTATTCATTTGCAAGTCTTGTGGTGAGTACATTAGAAGTGAGTGGGGGTTAGTGCAGTGTCAGCTTACAGACATATCTTCTGCCCAGAAAGCCATGGCTCCAGAGAGCTGCATGGTGCTTCTGAACGAGCACCCTCATCTCAAGTATTCCACCAGCCGATCGGTGGCCAAGCACCCTGTAGGTGAGTACAAAGTCCTGAGATGTTCAACTGTTCTTGAACGACCTGACCCAGCAATGTCAGGTAGCTAGTTAACCTCCTGGAGCGTTATATTTCAAATGATTGACTGATCTTTTTAAAGATTGTCAGTGTTGCCAAAGCTTTTGGTAATTTCATCCCACATTAGAGTAGTTTTGCACAATTGCTTGGTCTATAGGCCAGGAACTAGGAACATCCATTGGCTATCATTTCAGTTGGGGCAGTCGTTTTTTTATTTACAAAGTATAGGACAAGCAACTGTCTGTAATGTCCTTGACAGAAATGGCCCAAAATAATTTTATCACTTTCTTGCAAAATTTGTATTTTCTGTCTTCAATAAAGATGCCAGTTTGGAGCCATATGTAACCATCAAAATTAATTTTAATATGAATTCTGTATGTATATACAATGAAAAATGTGTACATCACTGATCTAAACACTTGTAAAATAAATAATTAGAATAAATTAATTAATAATGATCAATTTATAGGTTGTTTTCTGATTTTTTTGTCTGTTAAGGGCTTTACCAGCTTTTTTGTGTGTTATCAGCTTAATAACTTCATTATTTTAGAATCACCTGCAGATGTAATTAAGCGATGATGTTAATTAAGATGTGCCTTTTAAAATGTATTCTGCATTTAGTCCAGGAACAATGTAATGGTGTTCAAACGATGAAAAATTAAGTTTTTGCCATTTTTTAGCTGTAGCATCATTTCTAATGATGGCTCTTCTGTACTTGACATTGATATTGAAGTTTGATATTTGACCCTGGACATGCTTGAGCTTTTTTGCTGTGTGTTTTAGGTCTTGAAGTGGGTCCTCAGCCTCAAGGAGTTTTGCGCAGCAATATCTTCGAGTCCATGCGGACGATAATGAAGCACGCCCTGGACTTCATCGAGCTCTTTAATAGTGGTAAGGCTAATACAAGTTAATCAGAGCTTAGAATGCTAATTAGCAAGCCAGCTGGAATGTTGCTTTGGGGGATTTTCTTAAAGCAACAATGGGCTCAGGAACCAGAAATACTGAAATGGTGAGGAGATTTGTGCTCTGTTTAATCAGGCTGTATATAAAGCCATGCCTGTCAACTGTATTGAACCAAGTTGCATAATTCAGATCCATCACGCATCAAGAAACAGATCTAATAGACTACTGTGCATCCAGATAATACGCTAGTCATAAGGTAAGGAATTTCCAGAGACTTCAGCTTCGGCGACATTACATAATTTCAGAGAGCAGAGAGCAGAGAGCCTTGCTCCTGGTCAGCCCTGTGGTCAGCCCTATAACGAGTGACATTTTTCTGAATCACAGCTGCGCTTTCAGGACATTGAGTCAGCACGCTTCCTTCCAAGTCTGAACTTTCGAACTTGAGTCATTTATACCTTTCTGAGGACCAGCTTTTCTCTCCTGGCCTCACATGGACTCTGTAAAGAAAGGCCACCACGTGCAGTCACATGTAACGTCAGTGGTGCACTTTAGTGGACACACAGACACACAAACAGACACACACACCTTTTGTCCGCCTTCTTTTTTTAAGTGGAAACATGCATCTCAAGCCAAGGCTCGTCCAGTTCTGCCTCTGTGTCGGGTGAATAGAATACTTGTTGGAAGTTGGTTAGTTTCCAAGTCATTTGGAGAGCGTCGAGTTTTGCAACACTGCCGTAGCGTGCAGGGGCCACGTTGTTGCGGATGAATGCTTCCCTGAGAGTGCTGCAACGTGTTTTCATGCGGTTAACCATGTGGAGCGCAAAACAACAGGCGCAACGACAACAGGAGAATATTGGTTGAAAAGGGTGGATTGCTCTTATTAGCTGGATTTCAGGGCAAGATCCCCTTTAATACTGTTGACAATGCAATCCGTTTGTCTTTCAGAATCTGAAAATCAAGGCCAGTTAGAGGAATGCTGCCTTACTTAAAGATTTGACAGCAGTGCGTTCAGAGCAGTGTAGGTTCTAGACCAAAATTACCAGGGGGGCAGAGGGGGGGCCAGTGTGTTGTTAGCGTTTGTAGCGCTTTAAGTAGTCCATCTAGAACACACGTGGTGGTAGCTTCATTCGTCAAGCCAGCGCATGTTGCGATAAGAAATTTATACTCAAATATTTGGCTGTTCAGGGCAGGGGGGCCATAAGGGGCCCCCATGTAGAACCGCCTGTGGTTCAGAGGCTCTGCCTTTGTCCCCTTTAACTCATTAAATGTGCCTCCAGAGTCGGTCCATATTAGCCATAGCTAACATCAGCATGTGGAATTGGAAGTTTTTACATACTTTTCAACCACCGTTTAAAGCAAGCTTTATGCTGCCCTTATAGTTGGGTGCGCTGCAATAGAGCAACTTGTACTTTTGGCAGCTGAGAGAAATTAATATGAGAGTCAGGGGTGGTATGCATTAATATTCTGTTAATTTAATTTAAAAAGAATAGGACAAAAATCCTACCAAACATCCATCCAACCAACCATCTATCCATCATCTAAACTGCTAACCCCCAATAGGGTCATGGTTTGTGGATGTTTCAGGCGAAAGATGGTGAGACACTCAGGACAGATTCAAAGCCCAGTTTAGACTAGTAATCACATATTATTGATTATTAATTTATTTCTTCAGATAGGAGACTGCAGTGGGACATTTGTCCTGTTCATATTCGCCACAAAATCATACTGGTGACACAAACTATATAAAAAATCTGAATCAGCTTTGTTGGATCCTGATCTTTAAGGATGTAAGTCTTCGAAAACTGAACCCATATTCCGTTTAGTCTTAATGAAAGACACTGTGGTCAGTGGCAGCACAGAAACTACTAACAGAGCTTCCCTCCTGTTTCGAGTTCCAGACTGCAGTCACTGTTTAAATGCATGTGAGATTATGGAAAAAAGAGTTCTACAGAATTTCTGAAGTGTATGTGGAAATTTCACCAACTGACATGGATCATTTTTTAAAAGAAGATGTATTAAGTTATTGATTTCATTTTGAATAAAAATGTTGTTTCAAATTTTTCCAAGCTAAATTCTTATATGAACCAAACGATGAAAACTGTGAATAACACCCTTGGTTTTAAGAAAATAATGTTGATATGACAACATTATAAAAGGGGGAACAGATTAAAAGCTAATTGTTATTCGATAGCATTGAAGGTTTAAAACCCTAATAGTTCATAGCACTATGAGTAAAAATAAATCTTCAAATCATAATCATATTTTTGGCTTCACAGTTCATAGAGGTGATTTACACTGTACTTTCCTAGAGATAAAAGGAAAAACACTGAGGTGAGCAGTGCCCTTAGTTCATGCTTGACGAACCTTAAAAGATGCAGTGAGTGAAGATTTCCAGCCCTTACATTTCCCCTATAGCAGAAACCACTGTGATGAGCACAGCTCTAATAGCATATTATGCTGTAATGCTTCTGTTTAATGGCAGAGCAAATAAATGTGTAATCCAATACTAGTGTAATCCACTACTGGTAATCTACTACTAGTGAACCTAGACCTAGTCTTCAGTGTTTTTCAAAAATAAATGTTAGCCCAAAAGGTAATCTAAGAACTATCTTCAAAATGTCACAAATATCGTAATTCTAACCATTTAATTTAATCGTTTATTATTATATTGACGTCCGGTTCCTATCACCACCTCTGTGAATAATTGTGACTGATTCTGATTGGTTGGTTTTTCAAGAGCACTCATATATATATATCAAAATGATAGAATAGAAAAAGACTGTGTGTGAGAGAGTGTGTGTTGAGGTTAATTGGTGCTGATCCATTGAGTAACTAATTGATCTTCCATTTGATGTTTTAATAAGCCCCCAGTTTTTGGACCACTGAATTAAAATCTAGAATCAACTCTGGAATTTTCAGCAACCCTTGTGAAATGTTCTGCCCCTCTTATGAAACGGAGAAGAAAGTGTGGAGAGTCTGGAATTGAAAGCCCACCCCAGACATTTTGAGAGGCTTAAGGTATTCACCTCAAACTATTCAACTATTTTTCTGGTTATATGAAATTATATGAGCACAAAACAACAAAAAGGATCCTAAGGAACGGTGAGTACAGTCAGTAATGGTCAAGCAGTTTTTTTTCCTTCACATTTTCTTCATAACACAGAGACAGAGTGACACCAATCCTGCTGAGAAACTCCAAGCTGAACAAACATTACACAGAGTTCGCACAACAAACGCAGCTTCAGGTCCAGCTGTGCAAAATCATAATACTGAGTCGCTGTGAAAAACAGCTTATCTAATGCACAATAGCGTTTCCTCACAGCTTTTTGTGTGCATGTACCTTGCCTGGTTCACTCACCTGCTGTGTGTTTGTGCACATTTTGAAGGGGTGGAGTTTCCAGTGTGCTCTGTAGAGGTGTTCAGGGTGCATGAAAGAGTCGACTACCCCAGAGACTCCAACGGCAACATCACAGCTATGGTTCATCCACACCTACAGGTATTACATAACTCTTCACAATGACGCTCTCACGAAGTGGTGAAATGGTTTATCAGCTTCCCTTTTCTCTGTTGAACAGAGTATACTGACCACACTCCACATCATGGTACAGACCTCAGGCCCTTTAGAGCAATAGAGGGAGGGAGGGAGAGAGAGGAAGAGAAAGAGAGGAAAAGAGAGAGGGAGGGAGAGAAAGGGAGGGAAGGAGGGAGAGAGGGAGGGAAGGAGGGAGGGGGAGAGAGGGAGTGAGAAAGAAAGGAAAAGAGAGAGAGGGAGAGGTAGGCAGAGAATGAAGGAGTGAGAGAGGAAGAGAAAGAGGGGAAAAGAGAGGGAGGGAGAGGAAAAGAGGGAGGGAGATGTAGGCAGACAGAGAGAGGGAGGGAGAGAGGGGGGAGAAGGAGAGAGAGACAGAGAAGGAGGGAGAGAGAGAGGGAGATGTAGAGATAAAATGAAATTTATATTCAATCAGCTGTGAATTTGAATAATGATAATGCATATTTCACATATTCATACTGCTCTAAAACAGTCTAATAAAAACACATTTATATGATTTCCCCCATGTAGTATTTTTATATCTAGGAGAGATTTTCAAAGGAATATTAGTTAAAGCTGGCAGAGCACCTCTTCTGTATGGAGGTTCTGTGTTGTCCCTGGGTCAGCATGGGTTTCCACAAAGTGCTCTGCTTTATTCCCAGTTTATTACTAAATTGCCTGTAAAATAGCTTAAGACAAATCCATAGAATTAGTCTCTGTTCACTCTATACTTCAAGTAACACATGTAGGTTTCCAGTCTCGTGTTTAGTTTTACAAAATTTTGACTGTAATTGTAAACTTTGTAATTTCGCATTATTCAGTAAAACATTTACATATTCTATTTATTGAATTTGTTAGTCAGTTAGTGTGTCTTGTAGTATTCTGTCTTCTGTGTCTTTGTGGATGATTTCTAGATGGATGTATGGATATAATATGGGGAATCCCATTCCAGACTTCCCATAATGTGGGACAAAAATCTTAAATAATTTAATGAGCTATCTACCTCTTTGTGCCTGTGAAACTGTTCACAGGCGATTTGTTTGAGAAACAAATCTCTTAATACTTCTGGTGTATCTTCCATTGTTATTGTACCCCCCCGCCCCCCCGAGCTCATTGTTTGTTTTTACATTGTTACTTATATCAACACTCTCTGTATTCACGGTGACTGAACTTTTAGCAATTTCCCCCCCAAAACACATTCTTTTACTCTCTCATCTCTCTCTCATTCCTCACTCTTTCTTTTTCATCTTTCTCACTCCCTCTCTTTTGATTTCAATATTTCTATTTCTCTCTTCTCTCTCATCTCTCTCACCACCTTTCTATTTCTCTCATCTCTCTTCCCTTCTCTCTCTCATCTCTCTCCTTTGCTATCTCTCTCTCTTCCTTATTCCTTCTCTCTCCTTCCTCTCTTTCAATCTACTTCCTCTCACACTACAACTTTTGTCTCTCTATTTATCTGATATTCCTTCTCTCTGTCTCTCTATTTGTCTGTTATTCCTTCTCTCTGTCTCTGCGTCTATCTCTGTCTCTCTCTCTTTTGCAGGACTGTGACTGGGAGCCATTAAACCCGGGTGATCCAATGTTCCAAACGTTTGATGGCAGGTCTATCCCGTTTGAAGGTCCTGGTCCAGTGTACCCTACATTCATCAACGAGGCTGCTTACTACGAGAAACAGCAGGCCTTCATCACCACTCGCAGGGAAACGCTCGCTGCCAGCGCCATTCGGAACAATTCCACATAACCCAGCCCGTTTCACCTTTTACTTCAATTCACTTTCTTCTTATAGTACTTTGGAACTTGATTACATAAAATCTATCCGCGAAAGAATAACAAACCTTTTATTTTAATTCTCACTCATCATATTATTCAGACTGACTTAGTTGAATGAAAAAATGACACATTTGCAATACAGAGAAATTTCATATTTTTTAAGTGCATTTTATAAACGCTAACTTTTTCTTATGTGAGTGCACATTCAAAACACATTAAGATTTACATTTTACATTTATTTACATTTTTTACATTTTACATTTTTATTCACCATGGGGTGGTGTAGGCCTAGTGGGTAGGATACTTGCCCCTGAATATGGGTTTGTATCCTACCTTCAGCATACCACCACTGGGTTCCTGAGCAAGACCCTTTAACTCCACGGTTGCTCCAGGAGACTGCCCCCTATGTTTATGGAATGGAAGTCGCGTTGGAGAAAAAAGCTTCTGCTAAATGCTGTAAATGTACATTTTAAAAGTAATCTTTCATTTTAAAGACTGAGGAGGACATTGCATTTTTCGGTTTGTTTTTTGTATCCTATTTACCAGACTACACCTCAGGAAATGCAGAAAACTAGAAATATCTCCAGCATATTGTACCATGTATCCTCATAACACCTCCAGGCAGGAAGCCTCCCTTCTGGAGGAGGCGAGGGGAGGTTTGAAACTGAAAATGCTCCTTTTGTCTTCATTCACTGTAATAGAGCTTCCTAAGATACTGTACCTCCCCTTGTGATTCAGTACAAAAGCACATATCAGCCTGAAACAGCCTTAAAACAACCAACGACAAGAAAACCTCTCAAGATGACTGTGAAACTGACCCTTACCTCTTGAACTGCCGGGTTTTTATAGACTCTGTTACCCAACACTCTGGATTATTCAGTAACTACTACGGAATTAATGTGTAAGGAGGAGTGGAAGAGTTTAGAGTTTTCAGCCCGATCCTGACTTGCTGTATCTGTGACATTTTGTTTATTAGGACATTTAAGAATTAAGAAACGTATTAAGTCGAAGCACAGCCTATTGACTTCTACACTATATGGACAAAAATATTGGGACACCTGACCATTACACCAACATTGACATTAATGACATTCATTCAAATACATTAAGTTTAATATGGAGTTGGGCACAGTCATGCTGGGATAGAAAAGGTTCTTCCCCAAACTTTCCACAAAATTGGAAGCATGGCATTGTCCAAAATGTCTAGGTCTGCTGAAACTTTAAGATTACCGGGGCTCATCGCCACAAGTAAGGGGTCTAGCCCAAACCTGGGAAAACAGGTCCCAATACTTTTGTCCATATAGCACATTATGTCCTTCCCATTGACTTTTAATAATATTATTGTGCTTCGAGTCAGTGGCTTTCCATCTCTTTTCCTAGTGCAGGGCAATTTTGGTCTGTAGTCATTTAGTCACTGACTGTTCACTCCAGATGCAGCAAATGGATATCAGGTTAAAAACACTGGAGTATTTAAGGGGAGTTTTCGGGGTTTCGAATGACTCTGAGTGAGTTATCTTTATGTGATGTTGTTTGTGCACTAATCTGTATCAAGAAATTTACTGACGTGTCCCTAAAAGTCCAGTTATGCCTTGGTCTTTGTCTGTTATGTCAGTCTGTGTGGTCTAGAAAGACGTGTGTGGTCAAACTTTGTGTCCATCTGTAATTTTTTGGTCCATCGTCTCTGTCATTTTGGGACTGACCAGAAACAGGGAATTCTGGTGCTGTCTTGCCATTGCCTTAAGAACAAGGTGTGTGTAGGTAGAGATTTGTTCAGATTGCTAAAAACCGAGGGAAAATATATATGGATAACTCAAATATGTGGTGTCTAATAGGACCAGAGCAGAAAAAGGCTCATTAGTTGGTCTTGCTGTTGTGGTTTGTTGTGAGAAATTGTTCATTCCTCCACTGTGATGAATTTTTGCAAACGCATACAGTCCCTTTAGTGTGTAATATTTGGTACATTGTAATGTAAGATTTTTTAATCGCGGCGCTCTATATGATCATACTGACCTATGCAAAGAATATTGTATTCTCCTTATGTTGCACATACTGTCTATCTGTAGATGCTATTTTAGTGCTGAAAACTCCTGGACAATCAAGTTAAACAATATAAAATGTTGAATATATTTGATGTATTCATTTAACGGTAGACAGTTATATATTTGTAAGATACAAATTGTTTGTCCACCTTTTATTACATTGATTAATTTTGAGTAAATCATCTGTGATGAACTTGAATTGGTTGTCTGTGCTTTGTTTAAGTTTTGAACAGGTCAGGTTTAATAGAAAAAATAGAAAAATATTTTATGCATTTAATTAGACCAAAAATAGATAAATAAATTATATTATTATTTTTATTATTATGCATAAATAATATTGATTTTGCAGAGGCAAAACCATATGTAGCCTTTTTGCACCAAAATGGCACAAATATTCCTAAAGGAACTTAAACTTGCAATATATCTCTGTCCTTACTGTCCTTACTGTGTAGTGTTATAAAACACACTCCCCAAAAACGTCCACAGAAACTTGTAGTTCCTCTCACTGGTCACTTTATCAGAAACACCTTGTGTTTTCACTCACTGGACACTATTAAAAACACCTCATGCTTATACTCACTATACTATTAGAATCAACTCCTGGATCTTCTCACTGGACACGTCATTACAAACACGATATACATTCAGTCACTGGGCATGCTTTCTAGAAACTGTTAACTAAGCTACTGACTGGAAAATAATGACCTCACAGGTTCAAGGTTTAAACCAGGGACTGTAGAGTGTAACAAAATGCTTTATGAGACTCTGTCCTGACAAACACGGACCATGTTTATTTCTGTATATGTTGAGAATGTCACCCTCTAGCGGTGTTTATGTGGAGAAGACAGTAACGCTTCATTCACACTCACAAGCTAAGTTTTTAGTTCCTGCGTGTCCTTCTGTTGTTACGCATCTCATTCCTCAAAGAGGACCACTCTCAGCTCAACGCCAGTGTGGTAGTGGTTTAAAAATAATATGTGGTGCCAGGACATGAGGCACAGCTGTTTTGGAAGTGGTCCACCACCTTAAACCCTCCGACCAAACGTGGACCTGTGTTCTGAATCTGAATACAGATGCATGGCTAGAGGATATTCGTGTTCGGGATTGGAAAACGGTCCGGCACTGTTTGTGTATTGCTCTACTAAACTACAGATGATTGCCAGGTTATGTAATTATGAATGTAGTACAATTAGACCAATGAGATTAATGTTTCTGATGAAGATGGGTGTTTATGTTTGCTGAGTGTGAATGGAAGTGTTGTTGTCGTTTAAATGTGCACCCACAGAGGGCGACACTTCCTCACATACGTGGGATAAAAAGCCTCACTTCCTTTTCATCCCTTGTTGCCAAGGGAGTTCCCAAGTATTCCCAAAGTGCAGCAACAAAACACTTTTGTTTCACGTCCAGGCTCCCAAAGTGGCCGCCAGAGAATACATCTACTCTGGCCTTTATGTTTTCTAGATCAAAAAACAAGCTGTAAAGTTGCAAATGCAATATTATGTGTATAAAAACTATTATGTCAAGAGTAGTCACCCATCTCCAGCCAAATATGATGTGTTGTCTGCCCTGCTCTTTGGTGTCATGTCAGTTTGAATAATAACAAGGCATTCAGAGCCCAGACTGAAATGTGTCCGTAGTCATAAAAGATAAGAAGTTGTTACTAAGAGACTGTTAAAAGATGCTGGGAAACTAGTCTCTCTCTCCACTGTACAAAAACATTGAATATTTAAGTTACTGAATCCTATGTATTCAGCTGTGTGTACAGTTATAATATTCTAAAGGTCACATGTTCAGAATACAGCATAATGTTTCAAGCATCATATGCATCATGAAAACACCTTGATAAGGCACATGGGAAAATCCGTAGTAGTTTTTACTTCATGCAGGTTTTTTGCTGCTATTTGTTGGCAGTTCCCTTCATGTCTTATTGCTCATTTCAGTCCACAGTTATTCCCACAGTCCTGAGCATGAGTCCAATAGGTCCATGCTAATCTTATCACTCATGAATTTGCCCA
>JBBKCR010000080.1:10848785-10858870 GCA_037577295.1 Ladigesia roloffi | reverse complement strand
CACACACACACACACACACACACACACACACACACACACACACACACACACACACACACACACACACACACAGATTCCTGTGTGTTTACTTCATCACACATCACAGTGATGGGTTGGCTTGGCTTTAAAAACGCTCAGCCTGTTCACTTCCGGTTAAATAAACTCAGCCAGAGGGGGATAGTAACCCGAGCACTGCGACCCACTGCACTCCAACTTATACAGTATATGTGTTTGTGCATACCGATGTGTGCACACATGTGTGTGTGTTTCAGAAGGTCAAATCCCCCTAGTGCTTTCTTAAACACATCTGCTAGCAGAAGTCTGGTCAAATGTCATGTTTTGTTGATTTTTCATATTAAAACATAAAGGAAAACATGCCGTGTGTCACATTTGATATTAACTCCCAAAATAAATAGAAACTTTGCCGTACAATTCACTAAAGTGGGAAGTGTCATCAGAAATCTTTATTAAAGTTACAATTTCTGATGACAGCGGGACTAGTGGGAGTAAAACACAAAGCAAGGCACTTTTCAATGAGAGCATTCACGCAGCTTTTCAAAATCAGCTTTACTTGAAGGATATTTGGAAAAAAGTCAGAAAGCTTCATGCAGAACAAGTGCCTTTATCCAGTGTGTTGTAGAGCTTGCTTGCTTTCTCTGCTTCATCAGCGTCAATGAACAAAACCAGAAATTCACGTTTTTACGTTTTTGTGAAATCTGTTTGCTCGTCTTAGTATCAGCTGCTTAATTTTAATATTGCATTAAAGGAGTCTGTTGATCTGACAGAAAACAGGTTTATGAGAACTACATCTGATCCAAATGAAGTAAATATTGAAATGGGATACAATTGGATTTGGACTGTAAATAGACACTCTTCATCTAATGCAGTGCGTTTAAGATAAAGGCAGCGTAGAGCTTCATTCAGAATATATTGTGGCACAGAAAGCTTGATTTCATAGACTGATCTATTAACAATCCCCAGTATGGTCATGCATGTGGCAAAAATATCTTGGGAGCAGAATTCCTGAATAAATAAATTTGCTTGTTAGCTGCATTAGCTATTTATCACAGCTATCTTTCGGCACCGGTCTCGTGGTCACACTGAGGCCCCTAATTATCCACCACTGAAAAACAACATTGCCAAATTTAATTCAAAATCTTAGATTAGCATTCTTCATTCTTTGTCTTTCCCGAGTTTTGTATGGAAAAAATAATAGCATTATTACCTGCTGATTCATTCATTCCTGACAGGATGATGTATTGTATTTTAGAGAAGGTGGGTGGTATGGTCCGTTAGGTATTAGACCCAAGCATTGATTGGGGGGTACACTGTTATTTATTATCTACAAAAACGCCTCTGTTCTGTGATCATATGAAAGTTTGGACCACACACAAAGAGGGAGTGAAGATTAGACTGCACACACAAACTCTCACAGATATGTTATACAAACACCGCCAGCTGTGCTGAAGACCAGCTGAGGTGAGGGGAAGTTTCCCCATCACTTTGCATTTAGAGCGACGGACAAAAAAAAGACTTTAGAATGGAACACAGTTATGGAGAAAATTCAGGCTTTGAGTAGCTACATGACACCAATTTTCTTTTTTTCTGTTTGCTGTTTGTACTTTATGCGACACATGCACACACTATGCTCTTAACAGTGTGTAATTGTTGCAGTTTTAAAATGGTGTGTTGTGTAGTTTAACATTTCCAAGGTGTAATATATTATTTATATGCATTATTTTGTAATTCTCTCCAAATATGGTTTGAGTTGGAATTTTTAATCAAGTGTGGTCAATAGTGTATAAAACAGTATTGACACTCACATTTTACTCACACACACTAGCACAAATTGCAAAAGCATTGACAAGAAATAAAAATGATGTGGTGTTATTGTTTTTAGATTGCTGTATGTAATATTTCTATTGATCTTTAACAGTATGTTTGAGATTATTTGCAGGGCCCATATCTAACCCGTGATGTTCTAATAGTTTTGTTAATGTAGCTTTAAGAACTGATATACAGTATATGTCATTGTATGTTAAATGACATTTCAAACTAGCTAATATTACAATGTAGACAATTAATGGTAATAGCTCGAGATTTTTGTACAGTTCAATATAAATATGAATATGTGGATACTTTTATTGCCCCGTTCATAAAACAGAGCAGGTTTTAAAATACTCTTTATTTCTCTCACTCTCTCTCGTTTATTCACACTCACTCACACTTATTTTCGGGTGTGTTTCAGATGAAGAGTCGTCTGGCCTATACGGTTTTCTGCACGTCATCGTGCATTCTGCCACTGGCTTCAAAGAGTCAGCAAGTAAGTATGCTGGTGTGTGTGTGTGTGTGTTTGTGTGTGTTTGTGTACCTGTGCTGTTGCTTAGACTCCAACATTTTGTCTGAATTATTTAATTATCCTTGATACAAGTACAGATAATTCCCAGCGTATGTTTGGAGTGAAGAGTGGATCGTATTTCCTCTTGTTCTTTTACAGGACAAGCTCGCTTTATACACAAAAACCTGATCGGCCTTAGTTTACTGACCACCAGCAGAGAGTTCGGGGATGGGAGAGTGGGGTTGGAGTGGTGTGTGTGGGGGGAACTAAACCACAGAGACAGTCCCAGCGGACTGTCCTTCAACATGCAGCGCATTCTTTCAGTTCACTCACATTTCAGTCCACTCCTTCAGGCCACCACTGCTAAACCGCATCACTCAAACAGCTCAGGCTCATGTGAACGGAGCACGTCTTGCTACGGTAGCCCCTCAAGGACAAACACAGCAGAGGCAAGTGCTCAGAAGCAAGCTGAACCATACATGTTTAGGGCCTGCTGATGTTCATGTCCTACAGTGAAAAAAGATAGCACAGAATTTGTAATACTTTACCGAGCAGAAATACTTCTGAATTATTTTGAATTCTTTATAATTCTGCATGAATGACTCTGAGGACGTATGCTCAACATAAGCTTATCTTGAGAATAGGAAATAGTTAATGTGAGAATCTTCTGAACATCTAAGTTAATGGAACAATAAGGCTGACCTTTATGTTCAAATGCGTTAACATGGTCATGCTTATATGATCAAATTTGTTTGTCCATTTTGTCCATATATAGGATCCTACTAAATAAACAACGCACACACACTGTTAAGGGATATTTGTATTTGTGTGTTGGTGTGTATGTGTGTATGAGAGTTGCTAAATAAGACTGGAAATGGCTTGGCTAAGGTTTTTTCCTCATTTTAAATGTATGACCACACATTTATGGCATCAGTGACTTGGATTAATGAGCAAGAAGTTTAGATAATGTAAGTAAGGAGGGAAAGTGGCATTTGGCAGATGCTCTTATCCAGAGTTACTTACAATAATTAGTGACAGGGACGGGACTCCTGGAGCAGCTGAGGTATTAGAGTCATGTTCAAGGGTACAGTGGTAGAAGGTGGGGGTGTAAACCTGCAGCTTGGTGGTCATCATGTTCACAGGCACAGGGCTTTACCCACTAAGGTACCACCACCCCAGGCTGTGGTACTATAAAAATGTTTCTCACATTGTTTTCTGTTTTTAAACATAGTAAATCACACTTTAGAGATTATCCAAAAATTTCGCACACAGTGCCAAGTGCCTGTTACATAAATATCATGTATGACACTGAGCCAAGAATGGAGAAATAACCCAAGACTCCAGTTACCATAACAAGTGTAAGCAGCATAAATGGTTTGGAGGCTGTAGTGCGTTAGAAAATTGCTTGGATCAGTGGCACAGAGGGAGAAAAAACACCTTTTTACACACAGCAACAGCTTTCGACTGGGGAACTCACAGTGACGTTTGGAAATAATACACGCTAGTTGTCATAGCATTCATGGTTCCTATGACACTAGCCTTACTTTAAAAACAACTTCTGGTGCAAATATTACACATTTAGTGCAGTGGAGTTCGGAAAAGAGGGAGTTTGTTTCAAGTGATTATTGTTAGACTGATGAGGTCTATGGAGCATGTAAGCAATCAGAATTCGAACATTCATTTTCATATGACAGAGCAATTCTTCCCCGACACACAAACATAACCTGTAAACTCACTATGTTGTGTCTCGTCATATGTTTCAAATGAAGAGTTGTAAACAGTTTACATGCCGTGGCAGCAAGTTTTAATTTTGCATGCTTCGTGAGGAAAGGTGTTTGTTATGGTTGGCCTGTGTCCTGGATGATGTGATGTTACGTTATGTAGTGTAACATCAAGTTATGTAGACCAATGTAGTCAAGATATATCTTCACAAACTCTTAAAAGCCTTTATCAAGAGTGTATGTTGGGAATTTGTTTACTGTACAATTTCACATGCGCTGTGTAGATTCTCAGAAGCGAATCATATGATGGAGGCAGTTCCCATTGTGTCTGTGTCTCCAGTATTCTTGATTGCAATCAATACACAATTCCACGGTTCATGTTATGTTCCTTTAAATCCTTTTTTGACTGATAACTAGCTGTGTTCACCATCATAACAGACTCTGGTAAGACATAATGGGCTATTAGCTATATTTTGGGGTGAAATAACAAATATTAGTTCAGTTTCATAGCCTGTGTTTGTGTGAAAAACTATAATTTTTAACCCCTAATCAATTTGTCTTTATTTTTTCTAACCAAAGTGTTTAGGAGCGATATGCTGGGGTTGGAACGCAAGAACAGAATATTGGTTCTACTTGGAACATTTTTTAAAAAGTAGTTTTTAGCTTTGCTTCACACATCTACAAATTCCTAAGTCATACATCTTCCTACTAACTGTCTGAAAGTAATGAAGATGCACAGAACTTTCATTTTCTGAATATATTTGCAAAAAAAATGACTGTAAAATTATAGAAGGCAGATTTGACATTTTCCTGTTCAGTCCCCATGTATATTCATGTGACTTGGAGAGCAGCTTTGCATATGGTCTCTTCTGGTGTATTAGCATACCATTAGCTGTAGCATATGGTACTCGTTCCCTGTAGATTAGCCTCTCTGATAACAGTCAGGTGTGTCTTTTAAAGCCCTACAGTATAGAGTGATGTAGATACTTCCTCCCAATGAGGCTTGCTTTGAGTAACCACTACACTGACTTTGTTCAAAAGAGCCATTGTGTGTGTGTATGTGTGTGTGAGTGTGTGTGTGTGTGTGCAGGTCCCACATCTGCTTGTTTTCGTTTTCCATTTCTACCCCCTGCATGGAGTGTGGTTTACATTCATTGTGGATTTGAGTTCAGAAAACGTCTTGCAAGGACGCTTCTCATCTGTCCCCCATTTGCGAAAGAGAATGGTTGTCTTGCGAAAGTGAATGGGTGTCATGTATCTGAAGTGTGTGTCTGTAGGCTTACATGTCCCTTAATGGACTTATTGTATGTGGTTTGTGTAAAGCTCCTACTTTGTATTTTTATCACTGTAGGCCTTCTGTGCTATTTGAACAAACCACTGAACCTCAACTCATTGTAGTTAAAGTTAGAGGTGGGTGATGCTATCATCATTCAAATAAATGAATGAGAAGTGGAGCTTTCTGACAACGCGCCATATGTGATAATAACCTTCAGGAATTCCAGGCCAGATCTTTTCGCCTTTTCTGTAAAGTGAGCTGTGTTGCCCATTAGATCAGCGTGTACAGATTCAAACATTTCTGTCTTTTGGTGCCAGATATTTTTTTGTGGTTGTATTTATTCGGGACCCAATCAGATGACTAAATATGCCGTCCAGGAGATCCTGCAGACACAGCGCTAATAGATTTAAAACTGTTAATTCCAGCCACACTTTTAAAAACAGATGTTGACATCAGCCTCTCTAAAACTAAATTATCTTGTAGATGAGGCTGAAATGATAGAAATGTCCCTTAATGTGTCACTTTCTTTAGCAGTACACGTGTGGCAGATCTGAAAGTATAGACAGCACAGCCTTTATATGTTCATAAAGTGGATGCTTCAGATCAGCTTACTTCTATTGTTTCTTTCTGCATAAAATATTAACATGATGTTTTTGCAGGTCATTTTATTTGTACAAATTAGTTTAATTAAAGGTAAAATAACAGATTAGAGTACAACTATATTGACATGGCTGGCCAGCCAGCCATTTTCATTTCTAACATAGTTAATAAGCTCAACCAGGCCTAAAAATGCTCTCTTTGTAAAGATACATATCTTGATATGTATCTTTACAAAGAGAGCATTTTTAGGCATGTTTTTTTTTGCTTTAATGCACCACTAGTTGTACTTATGTGGCACCACTGTTATCTGTTTTAACTAATCAAACTTTAGAAATACAAAATACTGTGAGTCGTGTATGGTGAAATGGATAAAGGTTTTACTTCGTATGGATATAGGTTTCTCCGTATCTCCCACTCCTAAATCTTCCACACAGGATAAAACAATCACACAAGCAGCCACTCTGAATCTGACATCTGTTTTATTCCTGTCACCACTTGTCTCACTGTGACTGTTCCTTCAAAAGCCATCAGACGCTCCTCCCCCAGTGCTTAAGCTGAATCTTCTGTTGTGGCTATGAAGGACTTCAGCTGCGTTCTCAGAAGAATCAAGTGCGAGAGGAGAGTAAAAAACTGTTTATGTTCTCCATCAGCTGCCTCCTCCAGCTCCTGCTTAATGTTTCATGTGTTTTCCTCCTCTTTATGACACAAATCATCATTATTCATGGTCCGACGTCGGCTTGTATCTATTTCTAGGAGTTGTACATCAAGCTTTCCTTTTTCTTTTTCGTTTTTTTTCCCTGGATCCCTGCAACATAAGCGTCTGTTTATGTATATTTATATTTCATGGTTTCCTCTTTCCTTTCTGTAATCTAATCCAGGCTTCCTTTCCTCCTATTCCTCTTTTATTAACGCTATCATTCTGTATCCAATCAAAGGAATTCGATTAAACAATTTCCTCTCCAAGAAAAGTGGTATGCCTTCAGCTGCCGGCTCAAAATAGGCCTCTTTATGGAGCACAGCAGTTCCAGAAACACCTAATAATCTGGGTCTTTCAGTCACACACACACACACACACACACACACACACACACACACTTAGACACACTAAGTATAAAGTTGGTCATTTTAATTAATTATTCTGTTCTTTCTTTTGTAAAGAGACCCACACCGCTTACTTATTCCTGCTCAGCTGCTGTTGCGTCACAGACCCTTCAGCATCCTCCCCTTCTCAGCACTGACCTAGGCTGTGGTCATTTTCTCTGGCGTCACATAACCGTCACAAACCAAAACCGCTTTTTTTTTTCCCGAGCTGCCATCTAATGGGACAACCAGTTACAAACATTTGTTTCCAATTGTATCTTTATGCGCGTATGAGAAACCTGATTATTCCTTTAGCCTGTTTCTGCTGATTTCCCTTTCTCTGTCCTCACTGAAACACTGAGCCCTCTCTTCCAGTCTGGCTTAAACCTGTCTTTCTCCAGATTTGAGTCTGACACCAGCATCTCCAGCCTGAGTTTCTCTCGCTCTCTTTTGCGTCGGCTCCTGGTACAGGCTGCCAAAGCAGTGACACTACACTGTATCAGCTTTTTTTTTAAACAAGCTTATAAATAACTTCCATCTTCCATTCTCAGCATATATAAAACCGCTGCACGGCCTTACAAAAGCTCTGGCTTCCTGCAGTGCTGCATTCACAGCCCCTCTCTAAGCTTTTTATGGCTCTTTACTGGAGCTTTTCTAGGCTAAGGAATTTCTTAGTAGACCAAAATGCCCCAGTTCCTCTAAAAGTTGCTTTATTTTGAAACTGCATCAACCATTAACGTTTAATTTGGCGTCTGTTTTTAAGAGCATATTTAAGGGGCAGGCCAACATCATATTGGACATGTGCTATAAGAATAGAATGTCTGTTCAAACTTCATTTAATTATTATAAATGATGCAGTTATATAGTGTGTTTTTTACTCCCTTATTTTTTGTCCAACATTAGTGGGTCGACAATTTCATGTAATTAGACTCATACATCAATCCGCAAGGATTTCGCCATTCTTGGTGTCCCTCGTGGCTAATATTGAATAAAAGGCATCCCTTTATGTTAGGGCTTTAGGAATAAGGTAAACAAAAAGCACTTTTTGGGTTGGAACCTGCTTGGCAAAAATTAATTTATGTACCAAGTTCTCCAGGAGCCTCATGAGCCCCAGGTCTTTGAGTGTCATAGAAAGAGTAGTGCCATCTAATGGAGGGCAGTATAACAATCCAGTGCACCTTTAGCCATCTGTTGTCAAGTAAACATTCAAACTTATTTGACTCGCTGCAATATCAACCAATGGCCAGTCAGTATTCAGCAATGCCTGTGTGAATGACAAATTTTGCACGATCTTATATAAAGGCTATAATAGCTCTTTACCAAATTTCACACAGATCAGCCATGAGACTACAGTCTGTTTATCTTTCTTTCTCTCGCATGTCTTCAGCACTCATTTACGACATTCATCATTTTACTAAGAATACAATATACAATGAATTTCAACATTCACACACATTAATTTGAAAATGGACGCATTACATTGTTAAAACCTCTCAACTTCTGCAGCGCTCATACTGTCTATCATTGTCTATCATTCTAGTATTGTCTCGCCTTTAGAGTCTTCTTGATGTTCAGTTTTCCTCGCCCAACAATTTTAATGTGTTATGCACATGAACAATAAACTAAAACAGTTAAAACAGAACAACAATAAAATTAACCCAAATGTCATTTCCTGCCCATATTTAATTTTGTCATTTGGTTTTATACAGTATATTTTTATTGTGACCTACATCAGATGTTCATTCCCACTCCAGGACTGACCAACATGTACAAAAGAACAACACCTCACACTGCATGCGCATCCTCTACCAAACACAGCTGTCCTTCAGATTGATTGACTGCTTTTGTTTGACATCCAGATCAGGTGTGAGAAATTTAGAGCCGACACTAAAAAGACTGTTTACAGAAATCTGATTTTCTGTAGCATGAGCCAAAGCAGAGAAAAGAATCTCAGTTGCTTTTGTTTTACCTGTTGGATACAAATATAAAACCCCGACATTTCTCTTTTTTTCCTGCAGAATGTTCTTGCCGCATATATGGTTAAATATAAGTAGACCAACAGTGTCTCAGCAGATTAATTAGGGACTTCATCTCTGTTCAGACTCTTAACAATTCACTCTAATGGCTTGGTTGTGTGGTTCTAAAAAAAGCCTTTAAATGGAATAGAACCTTCGCATTATAAGGAGCTTCTTTAAATTAAAAGAAGCTAAACCCTGAATTATTTTTCTCACTTGCATTTATCTTTAAAGCAGCCCTTTAGGAAACTTAAAATGGTTTCTCAGTTGTAACGCTCGTAACAACCCTTTTGGCATTTTTATTTTGAACTGTCATTTTCTTCCCTCCTTCTGCTGCCCTTGTCTGCTCTGTGCCCTGGCTCGAGGGACGCAAGTGGATTTATATGTGTGTTTATCTTTTTCTGAAGAACTGGGTTTCTGTGCCTGGTGCTGCTAAAAATCCTCCAGTTCCTCCCTGGACCCGGAGGAGGGGTATATCTGGCGCTCCTTTCATCTTTTTGGGATTCAGAGCTGGGCAACTAGTGCTGGTGGAAATAGGACACAAGCGCACACACACACACACACACTCGCAGTTGGAGGCATCCTGCTGTGTGTAGTTGAAGGGTAGTTGTGTTGAGTGGTAGCTGTAGGATGGTCGAGCTATGGGATGTATGATAAAGATCTCTTGATTTAAGGGCTTTAAAGTAAACCTCTCTCTATGACGCTCATGCACCATTACTCTCTTTTCTGACTGAATAAAATAATGGACCTGTTTTTCCTCCAGATAATCCAGATAACTGCCCAGATATTTGGGCATATTTTGGGCAGTTTAGCAAAGTGTGTGAACAAGTGCACCAGCTGAACAGTAGTGTAGTCTACATAAAAGTTCAGGAAAAATGGAATTTGCGGACATATTATATGTAAGGAGTATTGAACAGTTTCTGTTGGTTGTTAATTATATGGAGCAATTCAAATACAAGCATATTAGGTGTCTTGCTATGTGGTGACTAAACTTTATGTTCTTTCCACGGAAATGAAAAGAGGATAGGCATGGTCCGGATTGCACGCATACAGGT
>JBBKCR010000080.1:10800119-10822315 GCA_037577295.1 Ladigesia roloffi | reverse complement strand
CTTGACTCGGACTCGACTGCATTTGAAAACCAATGGTCTCGGTCTCGACTTGGTCTCGACCCTTCAAAGACTCGGTCCGGCATAGGCGGTCTCGTCCCCATCACTAGTTGCTGACACTTGCTTAAACACACTTGACTGAAATAAGATTTGGTTACCAGATGTAAATGGTGTGTTGGAACAGGCATTGTGTTAGAAAATGAACTCTGGCCCAGCTGGACCTGAATTGGACACCCCTGTTCTACATTTAGTGTGCTGATCATTTAAATAGCACTAATAACTCCCTTTCTTACACTTAATTGGGGCTTACTCCAAAACTGGCCATGAAAAGGTGCAGTTGACTCCCAACCAGAGTTTATCACAACACTGCCCGTACAGCGGATCTATATGACAGCCCTGCCCTGTCCACTCTTCACCTCGTTGGCATTTGAATTACTCCATTGGTGAATCACCCAATTAAGTGTCACTTTTTGACAAATTGGGGCTTTTTTATTTTGTGGGGCAGAAGAGGAAGGTCATTTAATGCGGCTTGTGAAGTGTTTGGGGAGGAATAATGATGCTGTAGTGGTGTCAGAGCAACATTCGGCATCTGATTTATACACCCCTTTAATGCCCTCATGACTCATACCCAATACTGGACTTTTCTAAGTTTATGAGTCTAATTGAGATCACTGACAGGATTAACATTTGTTAATAGTTTGTCTTTGCTATCATGGAAGAAAATCATTTTCTGTACTTTTACTGATCAAGGAGTTAGAGAGTCATTTCAGGACCACGTATCATTTCTATCATTTTTAGGCCAAGACTTTAAAAGGACTTTAGGCTTGTTCATCTTCATTCAATATTTTGCTTCATTCTATGTGTTCACTAACAATGGTTGTAAGCAAATAAGCCCTATTGGACAAGGCAAGAACTCATTAGCTTTAAACCTCTCTACTACGTGTTAGACGACATCTGTCCCTCATGACAAGTAGATAATTATACGATGAGCGTGTTCAATGTATTTGATCAGCTGTTGTAATTCCCCAGCAGCATTGTGCAAATACAGTCCTGGCATGATCTGATAACCAATAGAAATATGGAGTATGCAAACAGCTATATAGGACCTACTGTAATCTTTGTCTATGGTATATCTATTGAAGAAGCTAATATATTCTTTTTTTTTTTTTTACACATTCTCACACAGGTATTGGGTGCATCAGGACGCCTATATACTTGCTACACATCCTGTCATTACTGCTGCTGTCCTGCCTTCTCTTTCTCTGTGCTCAGGAGAAATGAAAGTATGGTGGTAAGTTTACTTTTGTCTTTTTTTTACTTTCAGGGTTTTTTTTTAACAGTTGCAAATATTTGTAACTGCTGAAATATTAATACATATAGCACCACCAACTGAGTTTTCCCAAATGTATTTCTTTACCTGGTTTACTCTTATCCTACATCATATTAACATGTTTTACTAACAATTAGATCTCATGCAAAGCATAAGAAACTGCCAAGTAAGCAACACATAAAACCATCAGAAAGAACATTAGTTTATACAGTAGAGGTGCATTGTGGTCATTACAACATAAAACATAGATAATGAGCAGAACCTGACGGCTTTGTCACAGAGGACGTCCCTCAGTGCTTTATGGGATTTTGCCCATACTGATAAATCAGAGAACTTTAAGGCTGACAGTTTTTATCAGCAAATTGCTAAAATGCTCAGGCCGTACCACACACACAGGTCTTAGGTCAGCAATCATGAGCAGACCCTGAGACCTCCATCACAAAGGGTGTGCTTTGAGGCAGAGGCATTCTCAGTTCCTTGTCGTCTTCCCTTGTAACCTTCCCACAAAAGCCTGATCCAGAGTCCCTTGGTGCAAGAAAGCGCTTGATCACACTGGGAGGCTCTTGTTTGTGTTCTGCTCTTCCTTGGCAGACTGGTCTTTGATCGCATGGCCCTGATTCTAGACAAGCGCTCTATGACTTTCACCACAGAATAACATCTCAATCAGCCTGCTCCATGCCCTCAGAGAGTCAGAGGATAAAAATAGACTGCCCTTCTGAGAAAGGGTCCAGTGGCAAACCAAAAGAGAGCTTTTAACATTAATGTCCTCCTAATCTTCACATCACCCAGTAGTAGAATCAGAACATACTATGCTGGGACACTGGGATTTTGTCTTTTACATTTCCGTCTCCATCCAAACCGCCCGCTTGCTGAGACTGAGCTTGAGTGACCGCGTTGGCAGGCCTTTAGAATGGGATTGAACTTGTATTCACTTGTACGACCTTCTGACCTAAAGAGAAAACAAACAGGGTTTAAAAACAGAAAAGCTAGGTCTGAAATTCTCATCATGTCTGGTACGTGTGTGTGTATGTGTGTGTGCGCCTGCCTGCATGTGTGGGAAGCAGGCTGCTGTGGTCTCCGCAGCTGTAATGGACACATGCACACACACACACATACACAAGCCACAGTGTTCCTGGGCAGTGGTGTACAGACACCCTCCTGACTGGGATAGGTGCCACATCTGGGCATTGTAACCATATTTGGTCTAAATTCACAGAATAAAACATTACAGATTCAGATTTAGTGCAGAAGGTTTGAAAAGTGAAACTGTATTTGAACAAATGACTAAATCTACCAAATTAAACCTTTTTTAAAAAATTGATATTTAGCGATTAATGCATATGAAGTTTCAGTTTTTCAAATGGCTTTTTTTTGTATAGTTTATTTTTTTAATAAAAAGGGCATGCGCATACTTCAGGTTTCTTGTTTATGTTACAAAGTATTTATTAATTACAAAGTTATTCTTTAACACATTAAACAGATCATTTGCATATCACACTATCTTTGATACTCATTCCCTCATGCCCTTTACATTTCACTTCACATCTCACTTACCCTGTCTGTGACAGAATGAGGCTCTCATGCTCATCTTTTGGTTCCGCTTAGGTTCATCAATATTTTGGCATGCCCGGCACACACTTAGGCAATGACTTTTTGATGACTACAGTAATCATAAACCTGTAAACAGACAGGTGTTTCATGTATAAAATATGTTGGCAGGGGGGGGGGGAGTAAATGACAATGATATGAATTAATCCAGTGATATTAATAAATCCATTTTTGTTACTTAGCTTTGACTCTTATAAGTCCTTCTTATATTTAAAGTATTTTTTAAATCACTTTAACCTGGTAATATGTTTATTCCTGATGTGCTCCATTTGACCAACAAACTAATGGCTCTTTCTATATAATCCCCAGTGTAAGCACATCTTGGCAGCCTACCTTTGCCGTGCCATGGGCTTATGCCAGCAAGAGCAGGTCTCAGATCAGCACATGACCCTCATCCTCTCAGGAAGAGCCCAGCCGGATCCATAAAAGCTTCATCCTGGATGAAAACACCAACTCGGTGCCACGTTGGGTCCTAAAAGAGTAGGTGCCATGAGTTCGGGTGCCAAAACAACGGGATTTTCCATTGGTTTTGGCCTCTGATTCATTAGAACTATCCCATTACCTTGTCACATCCATGCAGATTACAACCCAAATAGATTGACATTAGTTTTATGAAACAGTGTTTGCAAAACAAAATTTGTTACATTTAAAAACCTCAGAAACCTTCCTACCCACTTCCACTGCAACACACACTCTCATACATTTTTATCCCATGTGTCCAGTTGTGTGTGTGAAAGAGAATAGATTCATTTAATCCGTTGCCAGAGAATGTACATCTGTTCATTGAGTGTGACTGCCCTATGTAGCTTCCTTTTATTTGAAGGGTCAGCACCCCGAACAACAAAGTGAAACGACTCTGCGCTCCCATAACCAGTTGAAATTTCTGTATTTTTAGCCTTTGCAAGAACAGTTCATGGCCTTTTATTCTGCAAATCGTTTTATCGAACAGCATGTAGGACAGCATGTCGTAGCTAGAGATAAGAGCCCAGTAAGATAATTCCATTAACAGCAATGGTTATTTTTATAAAGATTACATAATATATCATCTTTGGAAACTATTGCGTGCATTGTTTTTCTTCATTGACTGTTAGCATTTGGCCAGTTCTCTCTGGCTCTGGCTCCGTTTCCAACTCAGTGTTTGTGTTTGAGCAAAGTGTGGCAATATATTGAACCAGTTACTGTCGGAACACACACAAGCTTTTACACAGACGTATTTCTTAAACACTTCTGCTGAACTTAAATAAACACAATAACCATAATGGCTAACACAGCTGAGCAGTGCTTTTTGTTTTGTTTTTATTTTTAATATAAAGAGCTTTTATTAACAAAATGTCACCAAACATACAGATTCATGTTAAATAACAGTACTGCTTTTTACAGCTAACAAATTTGTGGTGGTATAACACGTCGACACTTGAAAGCACTGAACATCAATTTTGAACCACAGTATATGCTGATTAGTGGCAAATCCTGTAGCACATTTAGAAATTACACTTGGGGGGGTGGGGTATATTTCTCTCGTTTCTCTCGTTTATCTCTCTCTCCCGAAGGCATGATTGTTAGAACTAGAGTACATCGCAAACGTCACTGAATAATTATACATAAAACAGCTGTAAGGCCTTATTCCTATTCACTGTGTTCACCAAACTTCTGAAAGTACACATGAAAAAGAATTTATAAAGAAATAAAATGTCAGTAACACAAGTACAGTGCAGCACAGATTGGTCTCCATGGGAATGTCCATTAAGTTTGGCACACTCCTGCAGTTTAGCCCTTAAAAGTCGTAATGAAAGAAGTCTTAATTTGTATTTTGTTTAAAAGCTACCTACGTTCCACTGCTAAACCTCTTCATGTTCATTTGCCTCTTTAGCATCAAAAACATTAGCTTTCGCTCGGTAAAATTCCTTTCACCACTGTGCCATCCACCATTGCTCTGGAACATACGATACATTTTTCATCTCTGAAGGAGAACATGTCACATCCTATATCAGTGCTTTGCCCAAGCTCTGTCAAGCACATCCGACCACGCACAGCCTTGTGACGGATTCATTTATTTTAAATGGTAAATACAAGTGTTTGTCAGTGTGTGGTTAAAAAAAAAACTCCAGTCAATTTGATAAGGGCCTTAAAAGCCATTTAAAAGAAATGGTGTGGTTGGTGTTTTTTGTTGTAACTCTGTAAATGAGCGCTGATATTTTATCCCACCCTAATGGATCAAAGTGCGATAATTGTCTGTTTTTAATAATAAAAGACATCCATTCATCAAATACGCCAAGCAAATCACTGAGCCATGATGAAATTGACAACATTTAGGTCCCTTAATGTGCAATCAGAGCAATTGTGCACCTCATAATAATGTTCTCTCATTGCCTCTGACTCAAGTAGTCGTCGTTTAACAGAATGGGCATTGTTACTCGGTGTATAATGTCTCTGAGCAGCATGAATTTTTATCAAGTAGGGTGGAGTTGGTGGTGGAGGAGACCTATGACTAAAATTCACAGTATTGACAGAACATATTGTTCTAGAGGCTAGCTCGGATCAGAGGTGATGCTTTAAATCACTGTGTTGCAGACACTCTCTGCTCCAGGCTCTCCTCTCCGCTTTGGAACTGTACAGTATGTCGGAGTTGAACATTCAATGAAAAACTGGGACCCTAGGGGCAGTGACGCACCCGCAACAGAAACAACACCAAATATCCTACTAGTGCAGCTGGGGCCGCTTGGTTTGTCTGCGTAAGACTGGCAGATAGAGAAGAGTGTGCCTATAAATGCAATTTACAAATGTGGAAATGTGTGTGTCCTGCAAAACAGCTTAATCATTAGTCAGGATATGGGAATCGTTTATCCACAGTGCTGATAGATTCCAAAAGCCGAGGAACTGCTTGATGTAGAAAGTTCTCTCTCTCTACGGAACAAACATTTACACAGTGCTATCTTTCTCAGTGGAGCACAGCCTGCTTTCTTTGAACTTCAGTGAATTTCCTCAAAATGCTTTATATCTTTGTCTACCCAACTCTATGATTTTCCTGAGCTTTCCAAAGTGACCTTCTTATTTCTGAAGATTGATTAAAAAGTTTTTTTAAGCATGACTTTTAAAAAAACTGTCACAGATATAGGAGGTGAAACCTCTCCTACATGTTCCCCTTAACCATGAATACGTGGTTTATGTTCCATCTGGCTGTGGATTGTTCTTCCGGGTTCTTCACAAGTTATGTCAGTTCTTTCAACATGCGCTCTCAGTGACGCCACACCATAAACGTCAGTGTTCTATGGGTATTTCTGCTCTCTACAGGTTTTATTTACCATGAACCAAAGTGTCTGAAGCTGTCCATGGACAGACTCACTCGAACGAAGTATAGAGGCATTTTGACTTATTTGTTGCAAACATCTGTCTGTTAAGGCTTGGAATGAAATATTCAGTTTGTTTAAACTGGTTAGTTCATCAGGTTGAAGGGGAGAAACTCCTGTATTTCCACTTGTGTTGTAGTGATAGAAGAGCTCATTGGCCTCCATCCATAATTTAACAACAAAATTTCCAGAAAGATCCGCTTTTTAGAGTCTTGCTAATGGTCCTTTCAGTCCTCATAAATGGACTAATAGTCCACATTCTGGGCATTTTAGTAAATACCCCATCAGATATATTTGCAGCTACACTCTGGTCTGTAAACACTGCTCCCCATATGAGCTTTTATAAGGTGACACCGCACCTTGTTTCTGTGAATTGACACTGATGATGGATTCGGTTAAATTAAGTTGCACAAAAAACATGTGGCCCCCCGTGGCTATAACAGGGGGTCAATGGTCATGGTTACTTGGTCTTTGTTTCGACTGCTCCCATTGGAGCTCAGGTACACCTCTTCCTGTCGGCACAGGATAAATCGCGCTATGATCTTCCGGAAGGTGTGCCTGAACTCCCTAATGCGGTAGGCGTAGATGATGGGGTTGACTGCCGAATTGGCGTGTGAGAGGATGATTGCCACGTACATGACAGCAGCTGGCTTCTCTAGCGTGGTGTAGAGCGTAAGGCAGTTGAGGATGTGTACGGGCAGCCAGCACAAGGCAAACAACCCCACGATGATTGACAAGGATTTGGCTGCTCTGATTTCCCGCTGAAGCAGCCCTTGATGTTGGCTCTCACCGTTCCCCACCGAGCTCCTGAGTTCTATCTGGCGGAGCTGCTTGCGAGCCACCGTGAAGATTTTCACATAAATGCCCAACATAATGAACAAGGGTGGCAGCACACAGCCAAAGAAGTTAAAGTAGACCATGTAGCGCATGTCCACCACGCTCTCAAACTGGCATGGGAGATGGCAGCTCTGGAAGAAGCCCCAGTCTGTAGGTAGAGCCTCTCCATTACTGGTGCTCGTGTTCTGGGACACAACACACTCATTCATAGACGTGCTGCAGGCACTGGCTTTCTTGTTCCAGCCCGCGAATGGGATAAGGCCAATGATAAAGGACAGAATCCATAAGATGGTGATGATCTCTCTCGCTCTCTTCCCTGTGACCAGTTCCTTATACCTGGAGTGAGAAAAAGGAAAACAGACACGAGTCAGATGGTGTTTTCCTTCAACTATACTTAACAAAAGACAATATGACATGGTAACTGTCTGAACAGTTTAAAATGCATGCTTTCCTGCATCTACCCTTTTCCTGGGAATCTGCATTTCTGCTAATCTAGCATGTTCCAGTCTAGCTTGTTAAGGCCCATGAAAAAACAGATTTTATTCAGTGGGTGTGGCTTGGATAATAATGATTTATTTCTGTGGGCAGCGTTCCTTAACACCACCTCCATAAAATGCACCACTGAGTAAAACACATCAGTACTGAATGTAACTGCAAAAACTACAAATAACAACTCCTACCACCTGCTCTCATGATAAAAAATAACATCCTGTTCTTGCCATCTCAGATTTCCCCTGAGAAATGTTCTTTATGGGTGCTTGGGCTTCCTTTAAGAATACTGTAAGCATTTCTTTGTGACAACGAAACATAGTCCTATCACCACTGTTCTCAACTACATCAAACTGCAAGCAAAAGTAAACCACTGGTCCTTTGATGGGGAGTTAGTTTTTTTTAAACTCTGTGTAATCCAAGGCCCTAGGCTGTGATTACTGCCAGCACTGGAAGGATGTTTCCACAGTAGGGTCTACCTACACAGGCCTGAGTGATGGCTCAGCCTCTTCAGTGCAGGTCACTTCATCACTGGCCCTCAGACACTGCAGACTCTGCGCTCTGATGGAGCCAAGTGAGTAATACACAGGATACATTATTCATCAGCCCCTCCCAAATCCTGTCACAGCGTTTCTCTTTGCCGTGGACAGAGATGATCAAGGCGGCCATCAATAACATTTTCAACACAGCACCATGCTCTAAGAACCTTTTAGCTTTTAGGGTACAGTTCAAGGCTGTGTTGGTGGCTAAAGGGGTCTTTGTTTATTTCTACAGTGGCGACTAAGCACTATTGTATAACCCTGTGTCATCTTATGTGATTAAATGACGTGTTCAGCAGTAAATATATATTTAGGGTTATTACACTTGAGGGTAAATTTGTCCATTTTTTTTATCACACGTTTCCTTTTGGCTATTTTGTCCTTTCTTTCGTAACGTTTTGTAACGTCTGTCATTTCTTTGTTTCTTTCTCTTCCTTTCCCTCACTCTCCAAGGGCACATGAATGAAGGAAAGAGTGGATTAGTTCTGGCATGAAGATGGTCGCTGCCCCCTCTGCCCTCCTCCCCTTCCTTCTATTCTGAACATACATATCTCTCGCCCCTCTGCTCCCTTGCTTCCACTTTGCAGCACTGGTCAGCATTAAGAGGATGGAGTGCGAGTGATAGATAGCTCAGATTCCCCGACAGCCCATCTCGCCGAACACGGGCATTAACTGGCCACCATTCTGTCGACAAAATATCCTTTGCAGAATTCTTTGCCTCCTGAATTGGTCTGTATATTTAAGCCCAGTTGTCTAATCACAGACTTTGAAGTGATCCCTGTTTATCCCATCAGCGTAATTTTGTTAAGACTCTATGTATTTGAAGGGTTACGGCGAGCAAAATTTAATACGAGAGCTCAATAGCTGGGATTCAATACGATAAATATTTGCATATCTGTTGTATATACTGCTGTCTTTTTATTGTATGGTTCCATTAAATGTACTCCACAAAATGTTCTGCGATCTACATGCACTATACTGCACTGCCTTACTATCTTTGGATTTCCTCCAACATACACATTCTAAAGCATCTTGGGTTGCCATATTATATACAGAAATAACACAGCAGCTGTTTAGACTTTTGGACGGTTCCCAGTTCTGCTGTTTTCTCTATAGAACTTTGTGCGCGCACCTATGAGAGAGAGAAGAGCCTGTTCTGTGCATCCCTGACAAAAGTGTCTAAAAATGACATCAAACCGCCCCTCCTCCCCCACACAACTTGTCGGTATTTGTGTGGTTCAGGCCATTAGGATGCAAGACCACGTTTCAGATTATGCAATGGCAGTCTTTTCTTCCAGGGAGTTTTAGTCTCAAGACACTACCGGCATTCAGGGTTGATGCTGGCATTACTGTTGAATGAAAAACCCATGAGAACATGGTGGGGAAATTTTGATCCTGAGCAAAAAGTGAATCTGCTATGAAGACGACACATGAACACCTTGGGAGAATAATAAAGTCATGGGATTAAACTGAGCTTCTTTTGAGGGGTAAACCTGTGTGGGCTGTCTGGTTTTTAAACAGCTGCGGAAACGCTCATAGCTAGAAGACTACACACACACACACACACACACACACACACACACACACACACACACACACACACTCGAACCTATCTTTCTTTTCTTTGGCTGCAGTCTTGAACTACTTACTGTACCAAGTTTGTCATAACAAACATAACTGGAACAGTGATCACATTTCAATGCTGATATTCTCTAATTCACGATATATTTGAGTAAAATAAATTACTCCACTGTTGTGGGTCATTTTTCTACATTTTCAGCATTTTCTAGCTTGTGGTTAAATCCTTAGCTTACCTTCTCTGATAAATAGATTTTTCTCATTATACTTGTTCTGAGGCAGCTCTTGTAGACACAGGCTGCTGTCCGCAGGCGTAACACTTTACCTTACAGATAAAATCGAAATAGGTCAAACATATATCAGTTTAACTGTAACACAATCCCCATTTTAGATGACAAATGGGTTAAGCAAGACTTCACTGACCTCACTGAACAAGTGCTACAAGTGACTTTAATTTATGTTTGTGACTGACTAGCGTAAAAATGAGAAATGGCTTGTTAATGCAGAGGGATGTGGATGTATGTGGTGCTGAACATTCACAGCCCCAGCACTATTTGTATTGCCTTTTAAGAGACAAGAATTAAACTCCAAAATCAATTGCACAAGACCTTCTTGCCAGTAAACAACTTTAGATTACGGTTATCAGCTGCTGCTTGAACAAGCAACCGGTGTCCCCTTCCCTTCTGAGCAGACTTTATCCTGCCATTACCAGCGCCCTCGCAGGGCCTTAAGGTGGACATCCACTTATATTTAGATTAACAGCGTCACACTCTACAACAGCCACTATAGGACTCACTCTGATAACGCACCAGTGTCCATCAGATCCGGTACTCTCAGCCTTCGACATTTATTCATCAGGGAAAATGAACCAAGAACCTGCTGAACTTCGTACCTTTGAAGAATCTTCTCGAGGATAAGCTATTGATCTCGCCTGCCACTCCAGTGTTGAGGTGCTCAGTAAATATTAGTGCTTTCTATGTAACAGAGTTAATATCAACTTTTGTAGTAGAGCATCAGTGCACATGTATTATTTATCTGAGCACGTGTAGTAGAGCACATGTATTATTTATCTGATCATCTATCTTAATAATTATACATTATTTACCATCTGCATGGACAGTGTAAATAGAGTTTCAACTGAAACCACTTTCAGGGCCTCAACATTATATACGTTAAGTATATAGACCACAGTCTAAATTAACATATGAGGCTCTTAAACCAGAGTATAAATCTAGAAAGCTTTTAACCAGAGTTGAAATCAATCTAAAAAGCTCTTAAACCAGAGTCTAAATCAACTTAGGACACTTATACACTACAGTCTAAACACACAAATCTCAAATTAAAATAGGAGGGAAAAAAGCCTAAATCAACATCTGGAGCTCTGAACCCAGAGTTTAAATAAACACGAGAAGAATAAAAACATCAGTCTAAAATCAACATATCAAAATTTTTAACCAGAGACTGAATCTATAAAGCTCTTAAATATTTAAATAACCATATTAAGCTTAAACCAAGTGTAAATCAACATATAAACTAGTCTAAATCAAAATATGAAGATATTAAACAAGACATTTACATTTGAAGACACACAAAGCTCTTAAACAAGTGTTAATCACACCCATAAGTCAGACTCTAACATGGAGAATATAAACAAGGGTCTGAATCAACATATACGAAGCTCTTCAACTACACTTTAAATCACTACATGAAGCTTTTAAACCATTTAAATAAACATAAGAAACATAAACCAGAGTTTAAAGTAGCATAGGAAGAATATAAACGAGAGTCAACGATGCAACAAAGTTTTGTGCCAAGAAAACCTTTTGTTTTGATCCTTTTTGTGTAATAGAGCGACTGCTCCTGTGAGTGTTTCTCGGGTTCTCCACTCTCCACTCACCTCAGAGGGATCTTGACGGCTAGGTACCTGTCGATGGCCACGGCCAGCAGGCTGAAGATGGAGCTCTGCGTGAGAACCAGCACGAAGCAGGCGAGGAAGAGGCAGCCGTAGAAGTCGGAGCAGAGCCCGATGCTGATGGTTATGGCGAAGGGGATGGCGAGGCAGCCCACCAGGATGTCCGCCACGGCCAGGGACACCAGAAAGTAGTTGGTGGCGTTCTTCAGGTTGGAGTTGATGGCCACGGCCCAGCAGACCAGCACGTTGCCCGCGATCGACAGCACTGCGATGATCAGCTCGATGGAGATGTAGAAGGCACTCATCTCAGCGGAGGCGCACTGGGCGCGCGGCGGCACGCGGGGGGCTTCAGGGCAGCGCGCGGCCCCGGACGGCTATGGGTGAAGACCAGCACAAGCTTCTGCAGCCACAGCCTGGCACCATCCAGGACACACGGACACACACTGCCATCTGAGAGGGAGGAGATGACACACACCAGCATCACCACTGACCTGCTTCTCTTCTCCTCACTTAGTTCTGCTCCTCCCAAAACTTAATTCAGTACAAATGAACCTCAGCAGCTCCAGTCCAAGAATCTGAAGAAGCATGCAGCACGAGTCTGCACAAGTTCAGCTCTCTTTTTTACCCCTTCCTGCCTCTCTCTATTTCTCTCTCTCAGAGTGGAGGCGCAGAGAGGAAGGAAAGCTCACCCTCAGCGCGTCTCCTGTAAAGAGTAGTCGCAACATGCACTAAACTTCACGCACGCAGCGAGCGTCCGTCACACGCATTACCCTTCAGAAGGCTACGTTAAGTTCATCACAGCCAATGGCTACGCCCAGCACCACTACAAACCACGCCCACTGACTAAAATAGATCACGCCCTTTTCAGAGTAAGCGCTTCCGACCACAGAAAGTCGTCACTGAGTGTGCACAGAAAAAAAGCCCGGCTCCTCGTGCAGCTCTTATACACACACACACACACACACACACACACACATACAGACACTGCTGTTTATAGGGAGTGGGTGGGGGTAAAGAGGGGCACGCTGGAATCTGGCACATATTTGTTAATATTGGGAAAAGTTGGGGGAAATAACTGGCATATCTTAATCTTCTCAGTCTTATTCCTAGGACTCTACGGCCCTTTAGATTGAGTTTCCTTCTCTAACATGGTTTTCTAATCCTGGTCCTGCATGCCACTGCCCTACTTATTTATGTGCTTTCCCTTGTTTAAGAAATGAACTTCAACACAGCCATCAACCCTCCTCCTGGAGGTCCATAATCTAGCACACAAATGAATCTGACCAAGCCAATCAAGGTCTTCAGAAGAACATAATGAGTTGGGACAGGTGCATCAGGTGGTCCATGGGAATGCTGAGCTCCCAAGACTTCTCTTAAACAGTTCAAGGTTACTTTGTCATCAGCAGGTGTGTTTGATGCATTGTTTGATGAGGCACTTCTCCATGGATCACCTTCCAACATGAATGAACATTCAAAGTGTTTTCCAGTTCCTGAGGCATACTGCCTCGGACATCCGAGAATTTTCCTGCTTCCAACACGTCTGATCTAACTAATCAGCTGGTTATCAAGCTCATACAGTGTTGAAGAGAGTTCAATGAGGAAGAGAAGGAACAGGATTAACAAAACACTCACATTATTGGAGCGACACAGTAGAATTATTTCCCTTTCTTATTAAACAGGATTGTAAAGGTGATGAGGGTGAAGAAAATTATGAAGGTTTTAATAGGCCATAAAGTAATATATAGATAATTTACCATGCCTTTACATTACATGGATGTTCTTCAAACTTTACTGACACATCTTTACAAAAGTGATTCTCTAAAGAACAATTCACTGAAAGGTTCTTTGGTGAAAGCCAGAAAAGTTCTATGGTTTCAAGCCCTGCTTACAACACACCTGATCCAAATAATCAGCCGGTAATCAAATCCTTGCTGTGTTGGAGTGGATTTGGTAAAAAAAGTGTTGACACCAAAAGACCAAGCGCTGCACTCTGTTACTGGAGCAACTCAAAAGAATTCCTGAACAAGCAGGCTTCTAAATGAGATGTGAGGGTGAAGAACCTTTTCAAGGTTTATGAAACTTTTGAAGAACATAGGTCTTTTACTAGGTTAAGGTTTATTCACAGATCCTTTATAGAGGTTCTTCAAACTTCAAAGGTGCATCTTTTTCATGGAAGTGGTTCTCTAAAGAACAGTTCACTGAAAGGTTCTTTAGGGGCACCAGACAAGTTCTGAGGGTTCAAGCAATTATCACTTTCTGTGAGCTTATACAATTTAAAATAAATTGGTAAAAAGGCAAACGTTTCATTTTTGGAGTACTAATTTCAGCCTTGTCTGAAACCAAGATCACTTAAGATCTCAGAGCAAAGCATGTTTTTGCCCGAGATGGGCTCTTTTCATTGCTGCGAAGAACTTATCTTGGCAGCTTCTTCATAGCTTTTAATGTTCAAGACAAACCCCCCAAAGAAGACTCGGTGGTGTAGTGTCCTTGAATCTCCTACAGGAAACTGTTGTTACAAATCTTGCCTAACATGCATAAAGATGCATTCAGTACAGTTAATCCTAACAAACTCAAAACACAAGCACCCAACTGACTAATTCTGTCTTAAAAGTTCGACGCCATGTTTCCCACAGCAAAACCCTCTTGTGTTTCTTGTTTCAGGCTCGGCCAGTTTACTGACATTAAATGCAGCAGGCAGAACTCTGTCCGTTTATTGTGCGCTACTGAAATGTAAGTTTAACTGATATTTAAACGGAACTTGCTGGGTGTTACTCAATGCTGTGATGGGTCAGTTTCCACCCACTTTCCTTATTTACCACACAAACCTGCAGTGAGGGTTCTACAGATAACATGAGCAGGGGCGCTGCCAGAAATCTTGGGCCCCGTGAAAGATTAGAATTTTTGCCCCCTCCCATCCCTTATTTAGATAAAATTACTAGCCACTAACAGGGCCCCATGTCAGTGCTGGGCCCCTAGAATCATTCTAACCTTTCCCCCCCTGGCGGCGCCCCTGAATATGAGTCTATAATAGCTCAAACATTGCTGAAAAATAATCAGACTCATTAAATTAGTGGAAACATCGGAGTTTTTTTAATATTATCTCACCCACTAAGTGAAGCAGTGGGCTGCCACTAACGAGGGGCAGCGGTAAGTGAATAATACATTAACGTGCCCAGCCCAAGTAGAAATATGAGCTGTCAGAGAATGTCCTGCTCTTCAGTTACTGCATATAAAAAAATATTATTGAACCTGTGAGAGGGAGGGCTGGGTTAAGGGTAAGTGGTATGAAAGATCAAAAATTCTCAAAGGCCAACTCTGGCGAAGGGTCCGCACAGAAGTGTTAACATTCAGCTTTAAGAATGTTCTACATGTTTCTGCAAAATGATTCTTTAAAGGAGTATCCGTTCAAAGGGATTTTAGAGAACCAAAAGTGGTTCTTCTATAGTACAGAAGAACCCTCATTAGCATCTAAAGCATATAACTGGATGGTTTCTATTGGATTTTGATCAATCAGGAGAAAGTGGTGATTCCTAATTTAATAATGGTGTTTAATAGGATCACATTAGTCCTTTATATACTTCATTCAGTCAGATATGTGATTATAATAGATGAGAGGAGTGAGAGGAGCAACATATTGACATTTCTCCAGTGTTTGGGCTGTGAAATCCCCCAAGTGTAAGTTTCCATTTCGCACCCACACAGATGTTTCACTGCTTTGGCACATGCTGCTTTGAAAGGGCTTTTAGTAACCGCCTAAAAGCTTCACTCCTCACACGCGCATTCTGTCACCTTTCAGAGGAAACATGGCCATCAGTTCAGTTTCTCTCTCTCTCCTGTAATCATGATGATTAACTGACCATTGACAAAGTTATTTTGATCAAGAATATTTTATTAACACTTAACTCTCCAGGAACATCTCTCATCAAGCAAAACCGAAATGTTTCAGATAGAAACCTGCCATCAGCAAATCAGCAAGCCTTGGAACATTACAGGATCAATAAATAAAAGCCAGTTCTTATGAGATAAAAGAGATAAAGCATGTAAGTCAGTTTTGTCAATTTTAAACCGATGCTACTTTCCTACAAAATATTTAACTGAAATACGTCTTCAACGTAGCGCTAGTGTTTGTAGTGTGTGTTGGAATTTGGCACAGGTTTATCTCTGATTACAGAATACAGTGTGACAGTAAATGTCAGTGTTGTAGAGATACTGCCTTCAACGACAGCTACATTTCAAATGATATTTCACATTAGAGTTATTTCTATGACACAGCACATGTCTGACATCTCCTAACATAAACGTTTGTAAAAATCCTGCGGTAATACGAAGAGAGAGCGGCCTGCAAATGTACCAGCTGACTTTTCGAACCTCTCCGAAAATACAGTAAATCTAAATGAAGTTCACTTATTATATTCTATTCAACTGTACCAAATCAATTAAGAACAAAGATGATATTCAAAAATAGCACTTTGTCTGTCTTTCTCCCTCCTCTGTCTCACACACATACACACATATATAATCTATAATTTTGGTAGTAATCCATTCTATGTAAACAGTAACAGTCAAACTGCACTCCAACAAACTCTCGTCTGTACCGTGGTTTTAAACAGAAGTGGCCAACACATCAACCTTGACCATCTTCAGAACTTTAACCTTGAAATGAAATGAGGAAGCCCAGCTCAGGAGTTCTGGCTCGAAAGGCAAATGACTTAAGTCCGTTAAACAGAAAAGAATGTGTTGTTGAGAGTGTGTATGCATCTGTGTGTTTGTTTGTTTGATAACAGCTCCATCAAAAAGCTCTGATGTGTGCGCCAGGTCCTGATGTAGAAGGGCACTGAGGTGGGCAGACAGTGCCTCTGTGACTCTGAAGGTCTCCGACTCTTTGTCTGTGCTGAAAGAAATCAAGTCTCAAAGTATTTGTAGATCTGAGAAACATATTGCATCACACTCTGCCAGTCTGGCCTGTCTGTGTGCATCAGCTCATCTATGTCCTAGAGAGAGACAGAAAGACAGAGAGACAGAGTGGGTTAAAAACAAACCTAAGTCCAAATGTATCATGGTATGTATCACAATATGATTTGTATATATGAAGTAAACTAGTAACATGAGAAAGAGTCAGAATCAGTCAAATGATAAATAGCTGCTGCCACTGTCGGCTTTCTGACTGTCCACTGGTTGCTGCTGTTTATAGACTCTAGAACGGGTCTAAATCTGTTGTTATGACACATACTATTATTCGTTTTCCTAAAAACGTGCTATACATTCTTAGGAAAGAGTATTGTCATGTATCACAGCAATGATAAGATGCAGTCATTTTGCCCACACCTATAATAAGTGTCCATGAGTTGGTTTCCCAGACCGGGTTTGGCCTCGTCCTGAACTACATTTTACTTTTGTGGTCAATCACTGTTCATCTTGTTTTGTAGTCCAGCTCAGGAAACCAGACCGCTGTGTCATATCACTGGCAGTGTGTTTACATACATCATAATAAAAAAAAACAGTGTAATACAATAATACATTGCAATAACCTCCTCGAGACAATAACAACATTTCATAACTGCCTATTTACTTCATAATATGGATTGAAAAGGCTGACTAGTACATTCTATTCAGTCAATATGGAAGGATGGGAATTTCTTGTGTGTGTGTGCGTGTGTGTGTGTGTGTGCGTTAACGGGATGCAAGGATTAAAGTCTTAAGACTCAGGATCAGACAGTGACTACTTCATTATCCAAGTTAGTAAGAGGCATATGTGGTCACTTGCATTCCAAGAATAGTGTCTAGAAGCACACACACACACACACAGAAGCACACACACATGCACTGCCTAGTTTGACAGTATATGGAGCAGACTGACTGCACATAGGCTAAACCATCTGGAGGTCAGTGTACACACTGTGGAAGGACACAATATTTTCATTATAGCAAGTTAAAGTGATTTGACCAGTTTCCACAGGCACTGACACTCCTTAACCATAAAAGAAAATAACCGAAACATTGTCACAAGAGGCTTATATTACTAATGCATCAAAACACAGAATGATGAAATATATTCAGTGAATGAATTCAGTAAATATTTATTCTACTTTATTGATGAAAACACATTTTATTCATGATAAACTATTTTTACACCGAACCGTGTAGCTTGCTAACGGTGCGATGGTCACCTAGCAACGTTACAGGTAAGGTTATTCAGTAAAAAGCCCAGTGCTTTTTAATAATATTCAGTTCACATTTGTGCTTTGTCAATGTGAATTAAACAGCAGCTTGTTTTAGTTCTGTACCACGTGTCAAACTGTACCACAAATCAGTGTACACAGTTTTGCTTTCAAATATAGACTATCACTTCCTTCAGTCGCCATTATGGCATTTTTAATGCACGTCCTCTAGGGAATTCTGGCACTGTATGACCAACTGTTTTCTATGAAAATGTACAAAATAACTCTGTCGTATAACTACAAACAGTTGTATATTGGAGACTCCAAGCTTCAGTCTGTTGTTTTCCAACCCCTGACACAAAAATAAGGCAGTTTAAATTGGTGTGCGGTCAAAACGTGTGAGAATTTGTCTGTTTATGTGTCTATTAAGGATAATTACCTGAGTTGGTATGTTGGGAACTGAAAATAACAAGAATTTACCATTGTTAAGTGAGTCCCCCGGGCCCTTTAGCCGCACTTTGTTGATAACATTGGAACTGTATTAAAACTTCAGCGATTGTGCCACTGCAATTGAATGTCCCATTTATTCAAAGCTGTGTTGGAGATTTTGTCACAGGCCGAGTTGCTCAGGGATAAAGGGCAGCTCTGTGTACCGGGAAGAAATGGAGGATCTCTGGTTTGCATTCATGTCACCAGACTGGACAATAACCACATCCCTCAGTGTGATCTAACCTCTGGACTGTGCCCTCCAGACATTTCCTAGCCAATGCAGTAGGAGTTCGAGCCGAAATACTGAGCTTCATAAAACATTCAGAGCTAATTTAACGGGACCCCTGTGGGAAGAACACAATTTCCTGCCATTCTGTCATTTTCCTTCGCCTCTTACGTTTTGTCCAACTTCATTTGTTGCTCTGTAAACCAAATGGAAAAGGACAGTTTCTAACCCATTATTTGTGCTTGGAATATAATTAAAAAGTTGAGTGTAGAGGTATCAAAACAAATAGAAAAAATGTCAGAAATTCAGGCTCAGATCCATCAATACGGAATTTAAGTACATGTCATTTATTTGCTAAATATCTAAAGTTGTTTAATCCTAACGTATAGCAAAATAATATCAGAATGTGAAGTGTTAATGCAGACAGTAATGCAGATCATTCCTTTCAGCGAATCCTTCCTTCATTGTTGATGACCGAAATACACAAACCATGTGAAATCTTCAGCAACATCAAGTCTCTGAACAGCACTCAGGGACTACCATCTACCAGCTACCATCTAATGGAGACATAACACCGCATGCCAAACCTGCTCGTTGTTTCATTTCACTGTCAGGCTTTTAATATACACACAGCCTGGCCTTCCTACCCAGACACTTCAGTACAGAGCTGCTTCACATAATTCAGGTTGGAGCACATATTTGTCATTTAATGAATGTCCTTTGTGTGTGTGTGTGTTTGTGTGTGAGACACACTATGGCAGGTGAACACTGTGCTGAACAGCAGTTATGTGTTTGGTAAATATGGCATTAAAGCCGTTCTCCAGTTTGAAATGAACACAGATAAATACGTCTGAGTAAAATAACTTAATCTTCTGAGCATGTGATGTTTGGCGTGCATGTGTGTGCTGGGGACCTCAAAGAAGATTGTAATGGTAAACAGAAAGTTCATAACAAAAGACTTTTGTAAGCAAACATCGATTTACAGTTCACTGATTATTTCTTACTGGGGCAATAACAAAAAAATTAAAGAAAATAAAAAACTTAATTTAAAATAGTAGTCTAATATTATAATGCCCCCCCCCCCAGAGAGTAATTGTAATATATACGCAAATATGCCAAAACATTAAAACCTAATATTGTGCAGGAAGAGTTATTGTGGAGTCGCTGCTTTTGCTACTATGATGGCTGCACCGTCCCATCTGTGTGGAGCCAGTTCCCCGTCTCCTGAATTAGTTTCTCCCTTCGTCCCTATATTTGTTTCCAGTTCCTGTTTAGGTCCCTTGTCCCCTACCTAGCGTCCATGCCCCATCTGTATCGCGTCCCAGTCTGGTTAGTTTCACCTGTCTCCTGTTCATCATTGATTTCACCTGGCTCATTTACTTACCTGTATTTAAACCCCAGCTATACCTAGGATCGCTGAGGCTCTATTTGTAACATTGTTTGGTCATGTTGCATGTCTTGTTGCATGTTGTCGCTTGTCTTTGTTGTCTCCAATGTTTTCCTTTTTGTTTTCCAGATCCGGGTTCCTCCTGTTTTGGAATCCATGGTGACGCACGGTCTGCATCGACCACGTTTAGAGTTCTCGACGTTTTCGAGGAGGGCATGTCCCTCAACATTTTGAGGAGAGCGTAGTCCTTGACGAGAGCTGAATCCTGTTCCTGTTCTTTTGTTTTGGTTTCTTTTAGGAGCTCGGATCTCAGGGTCTCGTGGTTGTGATTGTCTTTGTCTCCTCTGTTGATTATCCCTGTCTGTTTTACAGGCCCGTGTTCCTCTGTTTGAACCCCAAGTTTGCACACGCCTTGCACTAACTTCGACGTTTGCAAGGAGAGTTTAGGCCTCGAAGGTTTCGAGGAGAGCTTAGTCCTGATTCCTGGCTTTGTCTTTACTTTGTTTCTTTGAGGAGCACGAGTCTCATTGTTGTAAATTCCCTGTAATGTATGTTTCCTGTTTCTGGTTCTGAGTTCGGGGAATGTGTTAATGTGTATGTTTCCTGTTTCTGGTTTGGAATGTGTTTTTGGTTTATGTTCTGTGATCAGCCTTTATTAAGGAATCTGTTTTGTACATGTTACTGGTTTTTGAAATAATATGCAGAAAAATGCAAATTTATAATTGGAATCCATATTTAAGGATGTAATTTTTCTTTTAAAAACAATATGTGTAAATGAAAATGACTGTAATTGTGGCAGGTTTGGTGCTTTTTTCTAAAATTTTCTTAGTGTCAGATGCATGTGCAAAAGATTTATGGACGACATGATGAAGACCATGTCATATTCTGGAGGTGTCTTTGAACACAGAATCCTGATGGGAAAAGTCTCCAATTAAGTAGTACTCTAAAAATGCTGCCATGGCAGCCTGGTGTCTGGAATGCCTCTGTTGCAACACAGAGACATGTAACAGCTCTGATCCTTTCGATATTTAGAAATGTTACTCATGTTTGAGAATAAAATAAGAACTTATTTTATGTAATGCTGAATATTTTGGTTAGTCCAAGTAAATCGGGCACTCTGGCCCTGCTGGACAAACCCCCAGCAGAACTGTAAAGTGCCTGACAAAAGTCTTGTCACTTAATCAAGTTGTAGGAACAACAAACAATTTGACTTGTGGGTTATCAATTGAAATCAGAAACGGCTTGTAAGAAAGGTAAAGCCCTTTAGATTATGACTATTATACCAAAATAAAGGTTTGCATCATTCATTGAGTTGTACCATTTAATTAGGACAGAAAGGTCAAATTTTGCCTGGACAAAAGTCTTGTCGTTTACAAAAATAATGTAGAAATTATACATATACATTATTTAGAATATAAAACATTGCAACAATAACATCAGAACATAAAGTCATGGGTCCTTTGAAAAAAACAAAAAACATGTATGACTTCCAAGAGCTTGGAGGACTTGGCAATGACTGAAATAACTTGATGAAGAAATCATCTGTAATGGCAAAGAAAGCCATCTTGCAGAAACCCCAGAGTATGTTAAGATTTTTGGTTTCATATTCCAAGCCTCCTCCTTCATCTTATCCCAGCCATGCTTCATAATTCAGGTGTTCTGGACTTTAACAAGTCCATTAAACAGTTAGTCTGGTTTTAACAAGCTGTGAACCACAAGACACTTTTTGACAGTTACATTTTGCACCCAGTTATTAATGTGAAAGCCCTTGGAATTAAATTGATACATTTATTGTAACAATCAATTGATTAGAAATAAAGTTTGAAGCCTCTTTGCATTCCTATGTCCTTGTGTGACAAGATGTAACCCAAATCCATTATTTTTTCCTCACCAAACTTGGCTGTTTTCTGGGTGAATCTTTGGTCCATGCAGGTTCCAACAGGTCTCTTACAGTTTCTGCAGTCTTTGCAGCATTTCTGGCTAATAAAGGTACCAGTAACTTTATGTTCTTTTATTTACAAAAGAATGTACTTCATGTACATTATTTTTGTAAATGACGAGACTTTTGTCCAGGCAAAATTTGACCTTTCTGTACTAATTAAATGATACAACTCAATGAATTTTATTTTGGTATAATAAAACTTTCTTTTAGTATAATAAGCATAATCTAGAGGGCTTTACCTTTCTTACAAGCCATTTCTGATTCCAACTGATTACCCACAAGCAGTGTTGTGCAAGTTCACACTTTTTATGAACTAGTTCAAAGTTCAGTTCACACATGCTCAAAGTGAACTGTTCA
>JBBKCR010000080.1:10773131-10785032 GCA_037577295.1 Ladigesia roloffi | reverse complement strand
GAGCAGCACGAATGGACCGTGTGTTCACGTGCTCGGAGGCTGAGAACACAGAAGCCGACGACCGCAAGAGCTGTGGCTCTCGGAGTGAGGCACTGGAACTGGAAACTCTCACGAAGTCGGAGCCGGGGACGCTGTGCCGAGCTGATCAGATGTCCCCTCTTTTTACAAATGATCTGCTCTCCCCTCTTTTAACATATATATATATATACGGTATACCGCGGTAAAATAGGGAGGAGGTATGACGGTATCAAAATTTGGATACGGCCCAAGCCTAATAGTGACATAATGCGCGTGTTAAACAATCAAACTAGACCCAACCTGAAGACCAGAGTCAGAGGCGGGAGTACGAGTAACTAGTTCCATTTACTCATTTACATGCAGTTACATCATTCTTCGCTATATCCTTCGCTATATTTAACACATATACCAAATGAAGGTATACCACCAATAAGTGGGGGCCCGTGGAGCAATGTGTGGAGACTGTACCTTGCTCAAAGTACCTCAGTTATGACACTAGTAGTGTTGGGATTCAAACACCGATTGCAGGGGCAACACACTAAACACTAGGCCACCAGCTGCCCCATTTTTATGCATGTGAAAATCTGAAGGACACTCACTAGGGAGTAGGGGTGGAGACAAATACAAATATGGTTTTCGGATTGGCACAAATAACATGTTTTTTATGAATACCATATTTGGACAAATACCTTAAAAAAATATTTGTATTCAAGTACTATCACCTCAGATGATGGTGCAGAACAATGTTAAGATATAGTTTGTAGTGATAGCTCACTCAGAAATCGAGGATTTGTGTCTGTCTCTTTAAATGAGTACCTGGATGTGGAAAATCTCCAAGGTTGATTCTTCTTTCCAATGTTTTAGAAAGTGGCTTGATCCCTGAATGCCTCTGTGATAAAAGCACAGTGTCACAATATAGACACAATACAGGTTGATGAGTAGTAAACATTATGTTTCCAGGTTGTAAGCTAAATATTTTTCCCAGAGGTTTATATTCAGGATCTTTCTGTGTTGTCACGTACATGTGTTGTCACTACAGTACTTTGCAGTAAATACACAAACAGAATACTGTAACAAAGTGCTATTTTTCACATTGTGTTCAAGAAGTTCAACAGTTCTGATTTCCATTATTTGAGCTCATTGCTTATATTTGCAAACATCCAGAATGGCGCGCTCTACTGTTTTTTTGTAATAAAACAGGAAAGTGGAAGGAGACTTCTAAGCTATGTCTCCACTACAGTGGTACACCACCATATTTCAAAAGATTCACTGTAAATGAACATAATCCTTTAACAATTTTCTATTCAAGAAGTGAGAATGTCTGAATTTTTAGTCCAGTCTGACTATAAGTAAAACTAGACAGCAAAACGGAGTTTATCTTTGCAACACACTGTTACATGACAGTTACATTAATGACTGGATTCACACCTCAAACCTTTTGTCATGGTTTAACATATATATCCTATATAAGAAGTAATTCCATCCCTGAAGAGCTGACACTTTGAACTGGTGTGACCTAGTGACTTCTATCGGATGACAACCAATGGCTCATTAACAATTTTTACTTTTATAGACCACATGAATTCAACAACATGCACATGAGTTTAATTTGTCATTGCTATTATTCAGCAGTTCTCATGTACTGTGGGGTCTGATGTACCTGTATGGGAGAGACAGCAGCAGCAGGAGCGGTGCGGACAGGTATTCCACTTAGGGGGCTTCTGGGAGATGAATGCATCTGCAGTGTGCTGCCCGGGCCATCTAAAGAAATTAATAATAACATTTGGAAAAAAGGCCTCCTAGAGATAGTAGTGCATGTGTCAAAGGTTCAGCTTTAAATCGTTTTGAGGTTGAAATGTAATTCAATGTAGTCAGTTTCATTTATGTAGGATTATTTCAATTTTACAGCCCTTTCATTACTGTCTGATTAGCAGATGAATTGAATGTCTAAGGTCAGACAGTCCAATGGGCCTTGTTTCATGAGGCCATTGTAAAATTAATCTGTGCAAGATTAATTGGCCTAGGCATTAATGGCATCCCTCTTCATCTTTGTTATAATAAAAGCATTAAATAAAAGCTCTCTGGCCTGCCATTTTGTCTTTCTGAAAATGAATGAGGGGAGTTCTCATAACTCCCTTCTGACATCCCAGACAAGTTTTGCTCCAGCCCAAAAACTGGCCGAGCTTTTGAAAGCCATCTGGTCGCAGTAACCAGACCAGCCTTTCCTGACCCTTGCACTACCCTACTGATAGATGCAGTCTGAGATGATAGTGATGTTTGGAGAGCGAATGCAGCTAGCAGCTGCTCCTCACTGATACAGTGGCGCCAATACTGTCGAAATATTTTAACAAAGGTGATATAGCGTACTCTGCAAAAGTCTTTTCAAGCTTTTAGCTATGCACTGAGTGTGCTTTTGCATATATAATGTATATTACAATTGTTCTTTTCTAGAGTAACAATAACAATGTGAAATTGTATGTACTAAAAAGGGATGCGATGGACTTGGTTTATAACTGAACATCAATTAAATATGATTTGGGGATCCACAATAAAATTGAAATCAGGGGCAGCAGATATTTGCTTTAAAAAGTCAGATTTTCAAATTTAACCGATATTACAAATTGATATTTAATAATGACGTTCTAGCACCCTGGAAAAGCAAAATGTTTAGATAATGCAGATTTTGTTTTAATTGCTCATTTGGCACTTATTGAAATAAGTATTTTTCTCTAATACATGTATGTTGTCCAAATTATGGAATTTTCTAAATTGTCTGCTGAATTGGAGGGTGAGCACATGAAAAATATCAGATATTGACAAGGGCCTACAAGTCTGTAAGTCCACAAGTTACAACTGATGTATTAGTCTTTTAGTATTTTACAGTGTATATTACAAAATTGCAAAATATATAACAGAAATATGCAAAATATATAACATAATATACAATATTTTGACAAACAATATGCACTGTGAGTGCAATTACAAATTCAAAGTCACATTAAACACCTTCAACACATCACTACTGTACTTAACTATATCCTATAAAATGATTTCTCATGATTTCATTTTAAGGAAAAACAAGCAACTGGTCCATTTTCTAGAGGTATTTATAACATGTGTGATATGCTCTGTAATGGGTATCATGATCAAACGTATCACAATGATCAAATAATTTAATTGTTGATATCTCCAACAGTAAATACATTGATTTTTTTGTATTTACTAATATTTGTGTATTTTCAAGCCAATAAATGGAATAGCTTAATTTTTTACAGATGGAATGGGACTTTTGATTCCATTAAATAGAAAAGATTTGTAATTGATTCCATTAAAAACTGATAAAGTGGTACAATACTGAATAAAGCGGTAACTGATAAGCAGAAAGAATATGATTAATATTTGAAATGCCTATAAAATCCATAAAATAGATCTAGAAATACCCTTTAGGTCTGTGGTTTATGAAATGTATATCCATACTTTATATGTATAAAAGTGTTTTAAACTAGCATATAGATGTTGATGAGCAAAAGAATGTGAGGGGAAGAGAAGAAGTAAAAAAAAAAACATGGAACAAACACTTGGGGTGGAGGGTCCTCACTTTTAACAGCTGTGTCGAAGGATTTAATGAGGGATTTAACTGTCGCTCCAGGTTCCAAGGGTGTGTTGCTTCCACTCCCACTGCCACTGTTCAGCAGACTGCCGGACACGTTCTGGGTCACTGAGATTCCACACCAGTGAGGGCCACTTTCAGAGTCCGAGAAAGTTCCTTCCTCCACCCGTGACCTGTCAATCACACACACTGATATAGAGCAACGCAGCATGAAGCATTCGTCATATCTTGTACTTATAAATCGTACAGATGTTAGGTCAGATAGATCAATTGATGTCACTGATAGATCAAACTACACTCCATCTGGCCTAAGGTGGCCCAGACCATGTTACTACAGTACTGTGGCACAAGTATAAATTTATAAAAACACATATTATGATAAAAATTCTATCCAGTTTGACCTAGACTGGTAGTTGCAGCCCCCAGTGTTTATTGCAAACAATATGTAATTTGTTCATTTTTTCATTGCAAATCAAAGTAAATTGGATAAATGGACAGAAACATTTTGAATTAAATACAATGGCTATAATAAATACTAGGTATATTTGTTTGCTATTTAAGCAATCAGGTGAGTTAAATCTGCTCATTGGCCACGGAAGCTTTTGTACTAATTTGTGTGCTTTGAAGGTTGGAAATCCCTGGCCAAGATCTTAGAGCATTATCTTTACACTGATCTGTTTACACGCTTGTGCATTCAACTTAATGGAAAGTGAATGTGTAGGTGAACTTTGTGCTGTGACGTTGGGCTATGTCCAATGTATATCATGTACAAATACAGTACTCTGCAAAGTCTTAGATACCTGGGAAAATGATACTTTAAATCTGTTAACTACTGGACAGTAGTGTTAAGTTAGTGTTAAAACATTACAATAAATACAATCAAATTATTACAGCAAAGTGTGATTTCATGTGTGTTCGCCTAACCATTTCCAGACCTCTTTCCTCATAGAAGTCCAATTTTCATTTTTGCTACAATCATATACCTGGTTTGGCTGGTTTTACTCCATTAGATTAAATTAGGTGGTGCTGTTTATGGAAGTTTATAAATCCACACATTAACGGGAGGTAATGAGCAGGAATCTGAAACCAAACCTGTGTTCCTCTAACCAGCTCTTGTAATCCTTTTTAGAAAATTTTTTCCTGCTTTCTTGTGCATTTGAGTTTATTCTAATGTTCACTTCTGTTTTTGCTGGAAGAAAGATATAAACAGATTAAAACATTTTCATAGATGCCTAATACTTTTGCACAGTACTGTACATCCAGTGTCCAGCTTAGTAGCATACATAAAAAAATATGTCCAACAGATGCTACAAAAGAACGCATTTCTGTTCAGAGAATGGACAGATCAATTGTAAATTAACTTTACAAAAACTATTAAGCCAAGGCATACTTTTCCAATGCTGAATAAAATCTAAATAAAATTTCATGCAGTTTAAGCTGTACATTACAGTATATCCTACAGCTAAGTTTAAAAGTATAATACAGTTGCATGCCTTCACAACATAATAACTCTGAAAAGCAGCATTTGGAATGTACTTGCAGTGTTTTGCCTTATTCTGAATAATTTTATAAATAAATGAGAATGAGTTGTACTCATGACTGAGCTTGCAATATTGCTAATTTTATAATTCCACCCAACATCCAGGATACATTTGACATCAAATTATTCCCAGCTCACCCACAACTTATCCGCATAATCAACAAACATTCTAACACTTCATAAACATCCACATCTTTATTGGTCCCAAGCCATTTGCATCACGTATGGCTTCCCATAAAAGGACATGCCGAAACATGGGAAGACGAAGGGCAATCCTCAGAGGAAGCAGCCTTAAAGAAACACACACGGACATGAAAAACCATGACAGAATTGAGATTTATTGACCTCAAGATAACAAGTCAAGATAAAAAGTGAATCATCAATCATACATTAAGAAGTACATGTGATCGGAAACAGACAGCATTTTGGCCATGGATGCCCACGTTGTCATATTTACGGACAGTAAAATCAAATAAATTAAAGCTTTGCACATTTACCGAATCTCTAAGTACATGGCTTGTTTTTGAGGCTTCGACCTGAGCGGTCACGTAATCATATTTCCGGCAAAGTTGTATCCTGAAGTTTTCAGACCAGCATGTGCCAGCCAAATCAGAGCGGAGTGTTGTGTGCTCTTGAGCATGCAGTGCATGGCTGATTGAAACCTGAGATTCGCAAAATGGCAGTAAAGTATCCGACTGAGGATCTCTGAAAGGCTCTTGTGTGTTATTGTTCAAAAATCAACGTGATGACAAGTTTTCACATCGACAACGAAAACAATTTGACATTCATGTTGGAGAAAAGTCACTTAAAAGTAAAGCAGGCCACTGAGTGTTCTTACACAGTCAGTAAGGGGTCTTGAGAGGGAACACTATCACAGATCTAAGTGTTTCAAATCCATAACCTCCTATTTCTGAAGTTTCAACATATGATGAACAGCACTCACTGTTTTAACAGATGAAGGACTTTTTCAGACTTAAAAAAACCCACTTTAGGCCTCAATGGCAGACACTGGGCGGAATCAACTTTGAGTTTGCAGCATGACATGATTTAGACCCCTATAATATTATTTGTGTGCCATCTAGTGGTGCCTCTCGCTTAACAGTGCATTGCCTGATGGTGTTTCTATGTTAAGGAACTTCAGGTTGTACTTTCAGACCTCAAAAAGGAAAAAAAAAAAAATCAATCAATGATCACAAGGCACATCCTTGTTGATGTAAACATTTAGAAAGAACACAAACAGTACAGTGCATGAAACCATACACTAAACCAAACTGTAGGACCTTTCGGGTTGTAATACTTATAGTACCCCGGACTTATTAAATTAATTCAGTACTATATGAAGCTGTCAAGCAGGTCGAACTGCTCATTCCAAACCATTAAATCAACCTTAGAAAGTGCTGGTTGGGGGAACAGTTTGCTGTGCAGAAAAGTTGCCTTTTTTAAGGCAGTACATAACTATAGCAACAGTTAAACTTTGGAAGTAAACGAAAAAAGAAACCGTGTTCCTCAGGCGAAACAGGCCAGCGTAACATTCACATCATATGCTTGTTCGTTTTTCTCTTTCAATTAAGATGTGTTTAAGATGTGTTGAACTTGTCACAATTTTACAGTTCTACTCAAGTCAAAGCCAAACTAAGAAATCACAGAAGTGCATGAGTTATTTACCATCCACTATTAAAGGAATGCATTTTATCTGCCACACTTTTATTGTGTAGTCAATTGCCATAGACACTAACTTCTCAGTATGTTCCCTGGGCTTATAAAAGAGGCCCATTGACTGACTTTCAAGTCAACAAATCACTGCCTGTAAAAGTTGACCGCACGCTACAGATGCGGCAGATGGAGATTAGGTTAAGAAACGGTTCATAAATACATTACACACTTGAAAGAAATTTGAGCGGATATTTTCACATAAGTGTTACTTTTTAAATCCAGCTTTCGTTATCTATAAAAAATAAATAGGCTATAATGACGTTTTGAACAAAAAATCCTATATGCAATCCTATTATGTATATATATGAATGAAGATGTTAACATATTTTTTTACAACAGTAATACTTATACACATATCTGTGTCGCAATACTGCCTTTTGGTATTTGGTGTAACAGATTATTCTCTATCGCCCCTCCACTGCAGTCTTGCTGCTTTCAAATGCTGCTCCAGCCGTGATTCTGAAACAAAAGGAGACAAATGTGTCCAAATGAACGTGCATGACCACATGTATAAGACTGTTCAAATAACAGCACACTTTAAATCACTAAGGAGGGCCACATCACCGCTTCACTCATGAAAAGCATTTCATTAACACAGCAAACGCTCATTTCTCCATCATGCATGTCTGAAATGCACAGACAATTTTTTTAGAAACAGAATGTTCAAATCTTGTCTACAGCACAGGTCATGTTGAAAAAGAGGCTGTATTTACAATTTTCAAGCTTTTTTAGAAAAGCTTGAGACATCAGGACTTGGTACCAGAAAGGGGCAGTGATTAGACAGCAGGTGGCGCCATATGCCAGAGCTGTTTGTAAGAGGAAAAGAAAAACCATGCTGGACAAGGCAGAGCAGAACAAGGCCCATAAAAGTTAATGACAAAAAGCAAAGCCAATCAAATGTTAGGATCATCCCAAGCAGAAGCAGCTTTGGGTGGGGGGAAGGAAGATCAAAAGTCAAACAAGCTCTTAAAGGAATACCTCAACATTTTCAACATAATCTCCCAGAGAAGCAGCGAGAAACCAATGAAACACTTATAACAGAGGCCAATGAGAAGAGCTGCAGAAACTGCCCACTGGCTTCTATTGCAAGAGAGTTTCTATTCTAAGTAAGTGGCAACTGACCAAGCACTACAGATACAGCATTAGAAGACCAGGATGAAAACCTCTGAAGTATTCCTTTAAACATCGTAATTCTTCCACTCTGCTAGATCCATCCATTCATTACTCATTCTGTGTGATAGCTTGGCTGGTACTAGCGGTACACTCACCTGGCTGTTACAAAATGTGGCCGCATCTGAGGAAAATCCTTTAGAGAGCGACCTCAGGGAGCATCTTAGGAAAGGGGGATACGCCGGCTAGTCCGTTCGTGCACAGTAGGGAGAATAAAATGCAGGTGTGTGCAGATCCTTAAAGATCTGGCAACACAAAGGTACTGGCAACTATTCAGTGTTGACTTTTTAAATTACATTCTTATTACGTATTATCAGATAACATTGGTGTGACTTTAATACAGTAGTTTTATAAAAAATCTAATTCATGCAGTTTTCCCCCTCATGTTTTTGGTGTCTGAGATTTGCTTCCTTAAATTTGCACAACAGCTACAAGGCTAATGCACTTAGTATTGCAGTATGTAGTATTGCACTTGTTACTGACACTGTATGAGTTACTGTTATCTACAGAAATGAACAAAAGCATTTCTAAATCAACAGAAGCCTGATTTTCCCTGTATTTTGATTCATGTTTATAGACAGAAGTATATCATCCAGTTTCAGAAGTCACATAAGAAATGCTTCATGGCTTAAGATAAGTGTGTGATGAGTCATGTAGTTTTGCACATGCTAATTGAGAGTTACCAGTTTGCATTATTTACTACCTACATTAGCCTTGTAGCTCAGAAATTTCAGACACCAAATATGTCTTACTGATCGATTGCATTTGGGGTAAGAGGGAAACCACTCAAATGACATTTTTTTGTTTAGTTGAATCCTAAAATCAAACATGTGTTTATAAAATACTGATATTTCATACTCATCTGGCCCAACCCTGAAAAAAATGATTAATCAATCCTTAGGTCAGTATTCAGTAAATGACTGCATCCATTCCTATAGGAAAGCTACCAGACGTCAAAGAGCGGAGTGGAGTGGGGAGTAAGAAACGGTTGAAAAGCTACAGCTAAGCAAGTTCATGCAGGAAGACTGACACACTGAGAGAACAGCCAACAGCCTAAACAGCACACTACACCAGGGCACAGTACACTTTACAGTACATAAACAGCCAACCCCTAAGACTTTCCCCTAAACAGGCATTAAGCCTAGTATTAGACTACCTTAGTGCTGTCACAGTTATAATTGCAGTTATTATCAGTGACCACAGTAACCTGAGTGGGCTCCAACTACTTTCACCAGAACATGGAATGCATCGCAAAATCAACAAATATTCTTACTTCTGGCTGTTGCTATTTCACCTTTAGAGGGCAGCACAGAGTAATGTTGATTTATCCAAGCTTGTCTTCTGACCTTTGGGAGTTATTAAATACAATTTTTCTCCAAAGTCATATGATGATTTGAAGAAACAGGTTTTACATTTTAGTAATGAGTCAGTTTCAAGGCCTCTGGTTATAAACTGCCAATGGGCTATTTGGCAAACTTGATGATTTAATAGTTTTCATGCAGCTGGCCCGTGTCCAAGAACTATTAAAAATACTAAAAATTCATACTGTGTTCTAGGGCCCATGACGACATACACCATTCATTTCACCCACCACATGTTTTAACTGGGACTGAAACTGAAGTTTAGTTCAGAACTAGTCTGTTCAATTCCTGCACTGTGTTTATGGCATACAATCTGTCCAGATGTGTACAGATCACAATACAGCATCACATTGTTTAATGTAGTATTGCACAGTTCAGTTCTGTTCTTATCAGTTATTGTTCTACATTCACTTCGTTTTACTTTGTACCTGCTACAGGCCACTGCAGTCTCAGCTGGGTGAACTTCAAAGCTGTATATGGGTGTTTGGCCACTTAGACGTTTGAGCATGCAAGTGTGTTTGAATAAGGGTCCAAAGCCCAAGAAGCATCAAACTGAAGTAAAGTGCAGATGTGTGAGAAGAAAGAATAACATAGCAACTACAGATTAAGACAGTAACAGAGAGGGCAGAAGACAAAAATAAGCAAAGGGTATTATGGGGAGTAATTGGCATTTGGATGATTTTGGCAATTCATCAGCTGTGTTTCCCAGAAATCCCAGAAACTAAAAGCCTAAAATAACCATGACTGCATCTGAGTAGACGTCCAAGTTTGGTAATTAAATATCATAATGACTATGAGACTTGCTTTGTTCACTGTTCAGATAAGTGGGAAAATTGATGTTAACATAATGTATAAAATGCACAGACTCTCAAACTTTGTCAGAACATATTATAGCTATTATAGATTTATTCAGGAAAAAGGTGAGAATTAAACAACCCTGTCCCAAAGTCCACACTTCTGAGTCCTAGGGGTGCAAATGTGTCTTATTTCTTAAATGTGCAGAATACACTAAACACACATTGAATGCATTCTTTCCCAAGTAGCATAGTGCTATTCAGGTCACAACTGGTATAACTGGTAAATACTACGATATTATTGTGGAATATTTTCACAGTTTATTTTATTTAAAGTCCACTCAATGGCCATTCAGTAAACTCTTTTCAGCATCATAAAAAAGCTGATATGTTTATCTACCTAACAGAGAATTACTCAAAAGTCTCAATTATTGAATATAACATTATTCTTTTTTCAGTTTTTAGCATGTTAACCCTATGCTTTTATAAAAGCTTCTGTTCTTTTCAGGACATTTGCTTTCAGTTTTTCTGTGCTTCTTGAGAACTCCTCCAAAGTTCAGTCTTAGAAAATTTCTAATAATTAAGATCTAAATAATCCCAATTACATTCTTCAATATATATGCCTTATCTCAGATGTTCTGTTTCAGAATTACAATGCAAATTACTAATTTGTTGTCTTAATAAGGAGCAGATTTTTTTTGTAGCAGTTTAGCTACATCTGGATATAGGGCAGGTATGTGTGAGTGGACAAAGTACAGCTGCTCCTTCTGTTGTTTTTATTAAGGGACAAAACTGTGTTTTAAGTACAGCATGTCATTCATACAGGGCTAAAAGCCGTATTTCAAGCCTTTACATGACATTTTGTTGATTTTCTAAGTAAAAATTATTTTCCTCTACAGCGAAAAAACTTCAGTACAGTTCATGCAAAAATACTGGTGAGCTGCTCGGTGTAAGTAACTGGACTGTGTACTTTTTAATGGTTCTTCTTTTCTGAATAATTCAGCAAAAAAACTAAATACAAAAAAATAAAAAACTGGACTTGTGTGTATGAACTCAGTTGAAAAAGATTAAACACCTGTGATTAAACTTTTGCAACTGGATTTGACATAAGTGTGCATGAATGCAGTTTTTGTGGTCCTAATTTAAGGACTAATTGCTTGATTACTTGTTAACAGAGGTGGGTAATTTTGATCCCGACAGCCTGTCTCTAGTTTGCTAAAACCAACAGCTGTAGAATCAAGGCTGTATAGTCTGTAGAATATAGAAGCAAACATCAGATAGTAAAGATGATTGATGTGGCTGATCAAAAACATATAGTGAAAAGTATTCGTTTTTTGTAGAATTTGTGGACTTTGGGACTTGGCAAAACGGAGATGTGGCTCGATACGGGAGATCTAGAGGTCTGAGTGCATTGAGTAAGTTGCTGTTTGTCAGTGGTACTGTACCTGGTCCCCTGAATCTGCTCCAGCTCTGAGGCTAGTCTGGCAGAGCGCTCCTGCTCTTCCTGCAGCCTCCTCCGCAATGTGCGCACCTCCTGCTGAGCCTCCACCTTTATATCATTCGCAACAACCACTGCTGTCTGTAGGTCTGCCTGGAAACGCCGCCACTCCTCTGTCTCTTCCTGAATGCGCACACACACACACACACACACACACACACACACACACACACACACACACACACACACACACACAC
>JBBKCR010000080.1:10749371-10773031 GCA_037577295.1 Ladigesia roloffi | reverse complement strand
CACACACACACACACACACACACACACACACACACACACACACACACACACACACACACACACACACACAGAGCAATATAATCAGACTTGGGCAGGTCACCAGCTTGGCGTACCAGGGAAAATGTCCACCCTAAAAAACAGAATTAGCTGGTCATGGTTATGTCACTTACAATTACTCTGATTTATGAGGAACAGAGCCGAAATCGGCTGTCATACCTGCAGCTGTCAATATGTACCATGATATATTTATGGCACAGGTTTTGACTGCTGGGCTGTCATTGCATCCTGACTAGATTAAACCTGACACTTTGCATCAAATCTCCCTAGGGTTATTTTCCTGCAATGAACACTCTGAATTTTCTGATAGAAAATCCTACCTTTATCTGTTTGCTCATGGCTTTCATCTGCTTGTCCTGCTCAACCTTGTGCTCCTCCAGTCTCTTGATCTGATCTGAAAAAACAGGCAAATCGAACTGCACATGAGAATGTTACATTCACATAAAATGTGCAGAGATTCATCTCCCTTTTCATATTATATGATACACTCAAGAGGCAGAAAGTAGCAAAACAGATATAATATGTATATAAAACTTACACAAATATAAAAAAACCTCTATTAACGAGAATAATAAAGAGGTACATGGGTTAATTTGTTGAGACAGGGAGACGGGCCTGGCATGCAAATGATTCAAGTGGTTTGGCAAATGTTGTGAGAGAAGCAGAGTGAGACAGATTATAGTGAACAACTCAGTTCTATCAGTCCAGCCAGGCCGCCGTGTCCAATCTCTCTGTATTATGAACCACAACAGCCCTCTGCCACTGTGTGTATCTTTGGGTGGCCACATAAAGCTGGTTTACAGCAGCTGCTCCAGTGTGTTCAAGATGGCCGAGAGAAAACAGCTCAGTAAGTTACATAAGCCCACAAGAAATAGTGTTCTCCATTTTTAATAAGTCTTCCTTTTCTCAGGAGCTGCGGGTGTAGTGCTAGCCAAAATACTGCCAATACTGCTATCAGTGTCACACTAAGCTATTGATTTTTACTATTTCTGATTCAATAAGACAAGAAAGTATTATATTACTGCAAATGATAAAAACAACATTCTAGGGTTTCAGCTTGATTTTGTAATGGTCGTACTCTCCAGGTCCAGGATAGTCTGGTTGGTGTGTAGTCGGACTGCCCGCTGCTGCTCCACCTGGTCCTCCAACTCAAAGATGGTCTCCTTCAGGTCCTTGATCTGGTTCTCTCTATCTCTGTTCTTCTCCTCCAAAGCAAGCAGACTGGTTTTGTGTTCCTGCTCCTGCTTCTCCAGTCTGTCCTGATCCTGCTTCCTGTCTGTTTCAGCCTGAAGACACACATACAAACACCATAAAATATGACACTGAAAAACATTGTGTAAGGATGAGTGAAAATCTACCCAAAACAAACCTACAATCCAATATAATGCCTAGAAAAAGCAGGGACCCATTATTATTACAGATGTCAATGTACAGAAAGCGGCTTGGTGATTTTGTGTATTACCAGCATTACCTCTGTCACTAAACTTTCATTCTCTGTTGTGTCCCAAAATTGAAGACTACTTCACTAACCCTTTTGAGCTTAGCATCTCATGCATGAGCAGTAAATGGGCAGAAGTACACACATTTTATATGACAAGCTGTAGTCTCAGTAATTCGAATAGAAAATTCATGTATCTGGTGGTTCCATACTGGCACATTTTACAATAATATGTACATCGAGGACCCTAATAACCTAATCACTGCTTTGCAGAGCATGGAGCGTCAGAACATTCTTAGTGGTTTGAATAATAATTAGCTTCTGCTTGTGTTATTTTAGATTATTTCTCTTTATCTCATCTCAACCAATACATCAACTGAAGTGTTTTCAACTTTTTGCCGTAGTGTTGAGCAGTGTGACACTACACTTGTATCATGACAACTCAGGATGGGCAATGTTTACCAAATTGGCACAAAATCTATATATGTCTATAATGAAATTGAGAATAGGAACACTGGAGAATAGAAGTACGTGTTAATATGCTCAAAAGATGAAAAGATGACAAATCTTGATGATTGTAAGCCAGACAAATGGCTAAACTACTGTAACTAAACTACTGTATAACTAAACAAACTATTAATGTCGGTGATTATAATAAAAACAGCCCTTACCTATGAAATAATATCTTTACATCAAGGATGCGTATATTAACTCAGTTATCTACTGTCAACATGTATCTAAGGTAAAGGGGGAAAAACTGCCATCTTTGTTTACTCATGACATGTAATAACTGAACAAATGTACAAACACACAGAAACACGCCCAGACAATGACTCTTAAAACAAGCCATGCAAGTCAGGGAGTATGTACCAATCATTTTTCTCAATGTAAATGTTATCACAACTGGTCAGGGAACGTCATAACTGCCCATCCCACATTCACTAACAATGCTTACATATCCTGTTGTGGTACAGGCTGCCTCCCTCTTATTATTGTCTCATAATTAATAACACCTACAAGGTGGCTCTCATTTTGTGGGAACTTTCATGGCCCTGTGATTACAGAAGCATGTTCACACCATTTGAGTATATCAGTTACACTAGAAGTTCAGTAATCTAATGATATTATGAAAAATAGTTAGGTAATTAGTAAACAGCTAACCAATAAACATGGCCTTGAATTAACTATAAAAAACCATGGACATCTCTTAAAACATTCCAGTATACTCTATGGGGAAGAAAATCAAATAACTACTAATCCTGATAAAGCGTTTTGTAAAAGCTTTACAAAAACACTATAAAGTAAAAATAATTATATATGCACATTTGTCTGTGCATGTATTCTGTTTCTTACTGCAAGATTAGGAAGAATGTAAATATTTATTACAATAAAAATGCAAATGAATCCTTACTAAGGATGTCATACTTTACCAAAGTTATGACACTGAATTTGATAATGCCAGAGCAGCTACCTCATCCTCAAAGTGTTGTGGTGCTGGCCAGGGCATGAGTAACATGACAGCTGGACCACCCGGCAAAGACATGGCATCATCAGTTTCTGAGTCACTGTGAGCCTCGCCCATCTGAACATTTGTGAATAAGTTTTAACTCAATCACAACTTTTAGCCTAAACTGCTATTTTGGATTGCACTCGGTTATGAACAAGCGTATTGGATGACCTCCGAAGAACTCTCTAAAAAGTTCTAAAAACAAAGATCCAGTCCCAAGCTTTGGCTCTCTGGATGAGGTTTACAGGACTCGCTAAAGCCAGGGTTTATTCTGCTTTGGTGGGGTGGATTGAGTTCATATGCTGGGATAGCAATTAGGTGCCATTGATTTTTATGTCCTACAAGACTCCTAACATTTGTTTCTGTATTGCATTCAACTTTAAACTGTAACCACAACAACATCTGTGACTGCCACAGAGGCGAAGGCCAAAGATTTATTTAGTGCATTTATGGGAGATACTCTCTAATTTTTGAGTAGTTTGTATATAAAGAGTAAAATGTGAATAGAGTTTGACTGAAGTAACCCTAGTGGACTATGTCAGCTTTTTACTAGCTTTTCTCACATAGAGCATTTGTTGTACTTTCTTCATAATTAAAATAGAAAGGCATATTTTTTTTGTTCCTTTCCCATAAAAACATCTGACTGAACCTTTGCTCTTTCACCACATTAACAAGGCCATAACATACTCTGTTATATCACACATGTCCATATTTTGTAACATGCCCCAAAGTTCACCCTAATGATACGTATCACCACTCTATACCCCAGGAGCAAATCCACTGTAAGGTCCATACATAAGCATCCTATAAAGATCATGGTGGATAGGCCTTAATAAAGCACCACAAAAGTGATGAAAGGCTGTAAAATTGGCCAGATGTGCCACTCTCTTTCAGGGTTTTTATTTATTACCAGTCCTTTGTTTCCCCAAATCGACTTGTGTTCTCAAACAAAAACCAAGTTCTTTGGCTTCAGGTGCATGACTCTTCATCATAATGCAGCAACAACCAATTGATATAATGCAGCAGCAGGCAAGTTAGCAACAGTTCAATCTTCCTTTGATTATTATTATTATTATTATTATTATTATTATTATTATTATTAGTAGTAGTAGTAGTAGTAGTAGTAGTAGTAGTAGTAGTAGTAGTAGTAGTAGCAGTAGTGTTTTACCATAGTAACTGTTATAAGCCCATCAAAGTTAAGAAATAATAGAAATTTCCTTATTAACTTCATTAAAAAACATTTAGTGAGAATTATTTCACAATTATTTGCAATTATACCTTAAAAAGGTTGCTGCATTAACCTACACAGGTACAAAAATGCTAAACATGCTATCGCTGATAGGGAAAATCCAAGGATCTTTCCCACGCCTACTGGCAGTCTGAAAATATCTGTTTGTGACAGTGGAAGTGTATTTAGTGTAAAGAGAAAAGAGGTACAGTAAAAAAAAAAGGCCTTCTGGCAGTAGCCAGTTCTTTTCCAGGTTTAAAATGCTTCCAAGTACATTTAGGCCAACACTAATGACCTTCATTTGATTTACATTTTGGGCCCCAGATTCCTCAGTGTTGTGTATGGTCTACTTTTTCCGTGGATCATGTCCAGTACAGAACATTTCCTGCACAGAGGGAGTGACTGGCACAAAACGAGGCACATCCTCCCATAAGAGTTTGCTAGTTAAGCAAAATGCTAACACTGAGGAACAGAACATCTTGTTTTACTAAAGAGTTCCTGGATAGCGGCTATAAAATTGACTGAGAAAATAACATTTCAGTACAACTGTATCAATACAATCTCTCCATTGCATTCTTTAATTTTACTCCCATGTGAATGGGAATAAGAGGATTAAGTTCAGCAAGACTTGGAGTGGGTCTCTAACATAATATTAACAATGGTTAAGATATTAAAGCAACAGTTTCCATTATTTTCCTTCCTTATAACAATTCCAGTGCTAATTTGTTACATTAGCCTTTAAGATCCAAATGTCTTCACTACTGATGATTGTGAGTGATTATGTGTAAACACATTTTTTTTACTAAACTATTGAATTCAAAGTAGAGATATCTACCTTGTTATACATGCCCTGGACATGCTCCATTTCATTGTGAGACTGCAGTAGTTCCTGCCTTAACTCAGAACATGTCACCTCCAGCTTGTCTCTGTCGGCATGAGCTGCTTTCAACAAGGCCTGCAGCTCCGTGCTGTCACTTGCACTTTGCACCGCCTTGAGCTCCATCACCTTCTGCCTCTCTGTCTCCACCTGGCCCCTCAAACGCTCATTGTCTGCCTTCACAGCCTCGACAGCCTGTCGCTCTTCCTCTGCCAGCCTTGCTGCCCCCAGTCCAGCTTTATTCTCCCTCTCCAGTTTCTGCTTAAGGAGCTCTACTTCTTCTTTCAAACCTCTTGCAGTTGCCTGGGCTTCCTGGTGCTCTTTCTCCAGAGCTCTCAAGCTGCCCGTCAGCTGTTGTTGAATGTCCACAAGCTTCTCCCTTTCAAAACATGAATTCTCCACCTGTTCAGCAAGACGCTGCTCTAGCTCTGCCACCCTGGAAAGGCGTGTGGCATCAGCTTCTTGACTCTGGGCATGGTCTCTGAGCCTCTGGTGTAGGGTCTCGTTCTTTTGGGCAAGAAGCTCCACACGCTCCCTTTGCTGCTGTATTGAGGTTTGAAGGAGACCTTTCTCCTCAGCCAGCCGCTCATTCTCGACCGTCAGCTCCTGCACAACCTGCTGCTGGTCAGCCAATTCCTGAAGAGTAGCCTGGAGCTCCTCTGCTGTGCTGTGGTGGCTCTCCTCCATCTTCTGGATGCGCTCTGTTAAGCACTCCACTGATAAATTTTTTTCCATGGTCCCCGGAGCAACACCCTTGGTGCTGCTGCTAAAAGAATCTGAGCGAGACGGAATCTTCTCAAACTCTGAGGAATCTGGTGAAGGTGAAGGAGAACCTTTGGTGAGGTCACTACCCGATGATAAAGAGGTCTTGATTGGACTGCCGTTCAGTGGCCCACCTGTACCCATTTCACTGCTGGTACTCTCTGGTAGAACCCCATTAACTGCATGTTTGGCTAGACTGGCTAGTGACGTTGAAGCTGTGGCTGGACTGGTTAGTAACGTAGAAGTTGCGGTTGTGTTACCACTGGAATCTGGAGAGGTCTCTAAAGAGATTAACTTTTCTTTCAAGGTTTGATTCTCCTCCCGTAAAGCAGCCAGTTCCCTTTGGAAGCGTCCATTCTTCTCCCTCAGCTCCCCAACTAACGTTTGGACATCTGGGGAGTTCGGCTGAAATCGCTCCCCATCTGAGGTCCCATCAGGTGTGCCAGCTTCTTGCGGTGACCCTTTGCCTCTGCATCGCTGTAGCTCCATTCGCAACTTGCTGATCTCAAATTCCTTGGCCTTGGCCTCAGCAAGCAACTCCTTAACCTGGCATTCCAGGAGCGTCTTGTCTGCATTTTCGGTCTCTGTCTTTGTCTTGACAGAACTGCGGGAGTGCTTCGCTAGAGTGGACAGGCTGGAGGTGCTGGCACTGGGGATCATCTTCTTGGCACTAGAGTTCTTCAGCTGGTCCCGTAGGGAGGTACGCTCTCTGGAGATGGTCTGGGGAATTTCTCGGGGAGCAGGTATCCCTGATTTTTTGCCAGACGGGACACCTACAGAAAGAAAGAATGTGTTACTGCTTATAATTACTTCTAAGTACTTACTGTTTATATCTCTTCATGAATCTATGCTATGAATAATCCGCTAAAAAACGGATTTTCAAGCCTAAGTACAGTGTATATATGTGACACTTCCATAATCACTTGCTTGGAAAACAAAATCTGCAGGAATTCCTTCTTGTTAAATGAAACAGTATTATTTTACCATTAATTTTCATTTCAATTTAAAATACATGTGGAAGATTTTGAATAAAAACACTATTTGAAAGAGTTCATTTTTCACGGTTACTTCAGCAACAAAATACAAGTTATAATGCAATCTTTCTTTTCGTGTCATTGTTCAAGGCCCAAAGTATCAATGTGAGAAGTCATTCATTAAGTCTCAGTCTGGACAGAAGGTGTTTTGTATTGCCAAATTCAAATAGCCACCAGGCACTGCCTCTATGTATTGTTACCATAGCAGTTTGGTAGTAACAAGCCGAGTAGCATTTGAGTGGCATCAGAAGGCCATACAACATATCATTCTAGAGCAGTCTGTAGAAAGGCTGGTGTACCACAGGCCCCTTGTGAAGAGAGACTGATGAAAGGTTTTATTGTTGGATTTAGAATAATCAGCAAACACCAACACAAACATGGGGGGCTCTTGTTACAACTGATGACAATGACCCAGCAGTGCAGGGAATGTTCCAGGGCTGTGTGTAGGGGGTTACAATGGAAGAGCTGTGCTTCAGGCCAAAAAGAGCAATGTGATGTTTAGTAGAGACGGATACATCGGCCACATTTCTGTGATGAGGCAGAGTGCGTGAAGCCACATGTGCAAAAGAATTAAACTGACAAGTGCATTTATGCAAATTGTGCAAAGTTCAAGAACAAAGTCTCCTTCACTCTCTCTCTGTCTATCTCTCTCTCTTTCACACACACATAAACAGCTATTTAATTTCAACTGACAATTCCACACTTATCTGAACTGTACTGATGGGCAGGCTTTTGTGTTACCCACACACGTGCAGCTATGAGAGCCAACCCACAATTTTTCTGTAAGTTAAATACAACTGCGTCAGAATAGGACACACAACCCTCGCACACTTGCAACAATTTTCTAATAAGCTGTTCCGAACCTGTGGGGTCAATGTGTTACAGCTCGACCTGAGCATCACTAATGGATTGTTTAAACAGAGTGCTATTGAAACTGTCTTCACTGTGACAACCACTTCATTGTACAGAGCAACAGACAGAGTGGGTCTGACAGACCTCATCCCTCATCTTCTGTAAGTCACATTCTTAATGTAGTACTCGCTCTGCATGTTTCAACTGATATAAAAGTTCAAACATCTGTGCGACATCAGCCATGACATCATCACCCGTCAGTCAAGACTATTTTTAGCAGCAGCCTGCATGTGTGTGTATTTTACTGCAACTAAATATTTTTATGATTTACAGGAAAACAAAGCAAACTTCATATTTTTTTTACTTTATTACAATGATAACGTGGGATAACTTCCAGTTGCTGGAATAGTTTCAGTCGTCGGATGGCTTTCAGTCGATAAAAGGTGAATAAAGAATAACGTTTGAATTTTTCTCGCTCTCTTTTCAGTGGCCCTGTCAGCAAATGGAAATGATTAATGGGCTTGATCTGTGCCTCACTATCTGTCAGGTCAATGAACTGAACCAAGTGTCCACTAAGAAGCTGTTTCAGGACATGAGACATTAAAACTTTATATTCCCTTTCTTTTTTCATTCATTCTGTCTGACATCCATCACAGACAGAACCAGGACACACACTCCTGAATTATACATCACTGTCATCATATTTAAAATATTCATCCACTTGTGTGGGGGAATGTTGTAGCTTAATAGCAGGGGATCCAACATATATAGCCAAAAAATCTGAAATATCTAGTGAAATCTGATGAAAACCCATTTTAAAAACTGGGCTGACATGTCTGTTTGTCATACAGTGATGACTATCCCATGAACCCATTTTTGTTGTGCTTATTGTTCACTAAATGGGATAAAACCACATATGGCATGTATTCCAACAAGACAATGCAAGATCCCACACAGGTCCAGGCAATTAAACCTTCAATTTAATTTCTCTTGAAAAAGCAAAAATATCCAGTCACTCCAGATGATCCATAGACAGCACTGAAGATTTGAGGAAAAAGTATGTTTAAACATCTTAAGGGAAGTATGATAAAGAACTGTGAGGTTGTCTTTAATACTAGAGAAGCTAAAAATGCCAATAAACACGTAACCATCACAAACAACTGCTGTAATAATCTCCATCACAGAAATAAGTGGAAAAACGAATGCTTCTGCAAATTTATTTGTATTAAATTGCTGATAAGAAGTAACATATGTGGATTTCACTTTAAATAAAAACAAGCTGTATTATCTTGTTTTGCCACATGTTCTCTGCGTTTTACTAAAATCTGTTGTTTATTCTCGTAAGGGTATGAAAGAGATGCTAAGTGTTAGTTACAGTTAACTGATAAGCTATTAGGAGGCTATTTTATATCATAGCATTGTCCTCTGTAGCAGATAAACATTGTAAACATTAAGAATGTCATACCATTCAACACTATTCACCACCTACAGTCTGATTCAGTGATAGTTCTATAAAAATATAAACAAAAGGCAGCTCAAAATGTCTATAAACATAAATAAAGTGAACACATTTAGGTAAAAAATGGAGGTTGTGTGTAAAGGGTTGCCTTATTTCCAGTGGGGTGACTAATGCATGGCCCAGGATTCTGCCCAGTCTCTGAATATTCTCAACTCTTATCAGGCCAAATAAAACACATATTAACTACTAGTTATTTAGAAAAAAGGAAAATAAAGAAAGAAAGCATGTATTTCTAATTATACTATGTTGATCTAAACTTGACAACAAATCCCTCTCTTTTGTATTCAGTAAGGGATTAACCACTGATCTAAACCTGACACCATGCAATGGATGTGTGGGGTACACTGGAAGTGCTGTACTGAAACATCACAGGCAGAAGTTGTCAACACAGTTTTTCAAATGTTCTGCATGTCTCAAATACTATGAGACAAACAAGAGCGTGGTCCCATGACACAATCATATGACCTATGATTTATTGAGCCGAATTATTTACTGGATGTGACCACCACAAATAAGAAATGTGGTCAAATGGTCATCCAGGTTAGAAGAAATGTAACCAGGATGCCAGTTTCAGGATGCCTACATCTACAAATGCTTCGGGGCAAAAGAGACTTTGTGTACTTGTAACAATAACAAGGGTTGATTTGGTCAATTTACACCCGTCACCTAGTTGGCACTGACCCTCAGTCCATTTCAGGAACTCCCAGACAGTGTGAATGAAACCAAACAAGCTCGTAAACCCAGACAATTTGTAAATAAATGAGCCCACAAATAGAACTATTTAAAGTCTTGGATGGGACAAGAGCTTCCTGACTCAAAAATTTGTCCGAGCTTAGCTGTCCTTGACCCTGCTAGATTCCGATAACTGGCTATTTTTGGTACAAAGAGTGAAAGGGAGGACAACTGGGGGAAACACAGATGAGCTAAGGATGTGAAACAGAGGGACAATAAAGAAAGGGTATTACAAATCACAAGGAAAGGCAACAAGAGACTGAAAAGGGTAGAAATAAGGACAAATCCAGAAAACAGGGCTGCCTTTGTGGAGTTAAACCTAAACCACCCCTTAAAAGCTATGAAACAAGGTAGCCCTTAAATCAAACATGAAAGAATAAGCAGTGAATGTCCGTCAACTGAGCCTCCCCCAGTGTCCCATAGACTAAATCATTCTGCCAATGCAAATTGCCTCCCATTGATACCCCAAGCAAATAAACAGACACACTGGCTGACACCAAGATATACGAGGCTGTGAATGGCATAACAGCAGACATGGACAGCGTTTCAAAACGTTTTCTGCCTGTTAGAGTATTGGGTGCATTCTTGAGGCATAAAAATGCCTCTTTTATAACTTCGTAACTTGAGAAATAGGGTAGAAAATTTGAGCATACAAGGCTTTTTTGGATGTGTCAATGGAAGCCAACATCAACAGACCCATGAACTATAATGAATCCAGGAACAGCAACTGTTATCTAAAAACAGCATGCTTCCTCTCAGTGAGAAGCTACATCACCAGTGTTTTATCCAATAAACAGACACTGCTTTCCAAAAACAAACTGTACAAATAAAGTGTTTTTTAAAAAGGTTACTCTATAGACCCAGCAGGCAAGTAAGGACACTGTATTTTAGTAATATAGTGAGTTCACTATATACTTCCCACTGAAGTACACTAATGTAGAATCATTATTTTCGTAACTGCATTATGGAGAAAGTGCATTAAGAAATCTGTCCTTAATGCCGGTTGCAGTTTCAGATCATAGTAGGAGATGAATGGTTGGATGGTTCTCAGCATGAACTGCCTGCAAGTTTGATGGAGTGCAGTGCATTGTGAAACGACCCCTGGAGTAATTAACCGTACAGGATTAGCGTTAGAGTGCTGACAGAAAAGTGACCGCTGGGAGTCATATGTCATAGCTTTGGCTGGTCTAACTGACATGACACAGATATACACCAAAGTGGCTGCCATAACAGAATGGCCTTGTAGGTGTTACAAATCTTTTCGAGGCCCCATGTTGTTTTTAGAATTTGCCCATTTGCACTGATCCAAGACCAGTATCCATTAATGAACCACCACAGCAAATGAGCCAGGGCCTAGAAAGGGCATAGAAAACAATTGGCTCACTTCAAGCGGATTAACATTAATATTGTTAACATTGTCATCTCTTGTTCCAACACTAATAGTTCTAAGACTAAAAGTTATAAACCTCTTCACTCTTATAAAGGCCGCATGTGTGCTTCATATAAAACTATCTTTGCTGTTCTCAGTTGTTGAACTGAGGCTCTAAATTGAGGCTCTAAAGTAACTGTTAGTTCTCATTTTTGAGTAGTAAACTGCTGTCTTTTGTACTCAATTAAATACACAGTTTCTAGTCCAAACTAGTGCGGGTTAGCTAGCAAATTATATTAGCTTTATATTATGCTCAGGATGATAATGTTTCAGATTATGTTTTAGTTCCTGACAAAATCCTGTTCCGGTTTAATTTTATTCCTATCGAGACAATTGTTTAAAACCTTGGTATGATCAAGACAAATCTCAAAGTAGTCTTGAAAGGCCTCTTGATATCAACTCCAGTCTTTCTCCTATGAGACAGGAAGTTCAATCGAGACCTGGTCAAATATTTCTCGCTCAAAAGGATGTGAGGGGTATAACTTAAAAACAACTACTGCTTTTGCTGTCACACTTTCCTGTTGCCCTGCCAGTAACTGGGATGGGCATGTTGAATCGGATTCCATACATATATACAGTCCTAAGACAGGGAATCCGGGACGCGCTAGCATTCCACTCCATATCCTGTCATGCAGGGGAAAACGGAATCAAAGAATTTCCATCTGCGTCAGCATGATTACATGCCCAATGGTCAGTGTGGCCTGGGTCTGGGCAGCTGAAAGCTCTGCTTACAATAGGATTGCCTTGCCCATTACCATATGCCATGTTCTTAAGAAGATTTGCCAAAATCTAAACAAGCTGCTGAAATGTGAATTTAAAAGTAGCAATGATTTTTATCATCATATTTTCATGACCAAATGTTAGACAGTATATTGTTATACCTATGGGCCACCACGAGATTTAGGTTAAAAAGAGTAATCATAGGAGTCTGCTCATGATTTCTCTAAATCATAGGTGTTGGAATGTGAATATGGATAAATAAATAAATATTATATATAATATATATATCAAATCTGCACAAGTGTTTCCATACCAAATAGGTAAATACAGTAACTATGTATTACAAAACAGATTGTTACTCTATTGTTACCATGGGTATGCTTAAAGCTATCTGTGCACTCCAGTGCTGACTTTACAGAAGGTGCACTGTGAGTGAGTGCACACATTCAGAATTAAATTAAAATCACACGTGCTATTTAGGGCCTTGCATTTATAAGTTTACACAGACATTTCAAATCAGTTCAGAAAGTGATATGTTGGTATTGGGGCAGCTGTGTGATATATTGGGGCAGATGGTGGCCTAGTGGTTAGGGTGTTGCACCCTGCACTCAGAAAGTTGTGGGTTTGAATCCCAACACTGCACATTACTGAGGTTCCCCTGAGCAAGCTACCTCCCCACACACTGCTCCTCATACCACCCAAGACTGCTTCACTTGGTGAATGGGTAAGATGCAGAGAATGAATTTTACTCTGTGGTGTGTTCACGTGTTACTCTAAAGGGCCACTTTGCTTTAAAATTTTAATTTTAGCAGTAAACTGCACATACGATCTAAGAAATAATAAGACATATGTAAGTATTCTCCAAAAGCGTCTCTACACTCTCTTTCTTCTTGTCTTCAGACATCCCTAAAGGCAACTTCCTGCTCTTACTGTTTAAACAATAAGCACATATGTACAATGGCAGTGGAACTGGAGCCCACAAAGCTTATCCAGCAATGACGTAATAAGATTTCACAAAGTCCTTTCGGTCAACTCTCACTTGCTAACCTTCCGTCTTCACGCCTCTCTCAATATCTCTCCATTGTTCCAAAAAACTCAGGATTACCCTGTGAGACTTAGATCCAGGAACTCAAATCTCCTTGGCTCTGTTTAAAATCCCCCTGCCTTGCTCCATGGCAGGATATGACATTGTGTGGAGGAGGTTGCAGTGTTAGAGAGCTGAAATTTAGAAAGTCTTCCTTGGAGCAATATTTACAACACGGCAGATTACTGACCTGGGACCAGACTCCCTCCTAACCATAATAGTCTTAGGCCTGATTTGCAAAACCACTGCTGGTCTGAACACAGCACCTTTAGTCTGAACCGCTTTGTGGATACGCTTCTCAGTCTGCAGATCCGATTGAGCGTTGCGCTGATTTAAAGCCCAGCATTAGTAGGTATGTTTAATAGCCTTTGCTGTAAGCATGAACTGTCAATGTGGGAGTGGTATCGAGTCTTTGATTTCACATTTTGCATAATGTTCTGTTTTTTACAAATGTTCATAATCACTGAAAAGTGAAAAAAGGCACGTAGGCTGCCTCAAAGGACACTAGAAATTGTATACAAGTTTTCTGGATTAAATAAACTGTAATTGAAATCACTCTGTTTGATCATTACACCATTCATTCCACACATTCATTAGCTCAGAAACCATTTAGCTGAGATCCGCTATGCAGAGTCATTTGATGAGGATCTACACGTTCCAGGAAATGTTTTTGTTTGGCCAGCAGATCAACCTGGCTTTTCTTTCCCCATTGTTGAGTAAACCTCTTCTGTTCTTGGTCTGGGAAATGGCATTCCAGTCTCCTGTGCAATCACGTAATGGCCTGCCTCAGCGGCTGCATAAGGCACATTTCTTTCCGCAACAAGTCAAGCTGTCAGTCCACGAAGTGAGTCAGCCCTTTTGTTCTGCTTGGTCTACCTCACAAACGGGCATGCTGTCTCTCTCTTGAACTCGGATCCAAGATTTACAGCCACTACTCAGCTTATCGTAAGGACTCACTCAGCTTCCCCTACCAGTATTTCTTCCATGGACTGCATAATGCACCCTCAAGCTGATAACCAATTCCATCATATGGACTTTGATGAAGAGAATTCATTTAGGTTCAAATATGATTTACAGCGAATTGGTTTTGCTCATATTCTCTTAGTCATTTTTGATGTATCTTGAGTGCAACACTCTTCATGTGCAATTTAACTACTTAAGTCAATATTAATTTTTCATTATTTAATATTACTACTGATTCTCTAATACTTGCAATGGAGTACTCCAACCTACCATTTGTGTCAGTAGTTTTTCAGTGTGTCTTATATATAGTATCTATAACAAACAGTTCTGTATATAGCAAATGGTATTCCTATTGAGCATTTTCTTTTTAGCTTTTTATATTTATACTTTGTTTAGACTTCATATTATATTGTTCCTGTCTCTGTGTATCATTGCAGTCATTACATTTTCCTCTGGGATTAATAAAGTTTTCTGATTCTGACTGATTCACTCTTTCCCTCTCAATATGGAATGAAGAAGGCTACTACACATTTATACTGGACATTTTACAAAGCTCCTCAATATGCTTAAATGACCATTCTAAGCCCTCTGTTCTTCCATATTGTAGAAATCTACCATATAGATGTCTAAATGGCAATCACAAGGCACCATGTATAAGGATCCTTGTCTTAGGCCAGTGTCATACCATTGAATATTTAACATGTATAAAACAACCAAGTTAAACAATTATGCGTGTGTACCAATCACGTGTAACACTATATTCTGCACTGCTGAAACTACTGTCCATCTTATACTGAAACACATCACTGATAACACAGTGGGCTACTAAGAGACACATTTATTTAGGTACTTAAAATGCCTGCTCGAACATGAAGAATCTGTTCAATTTTCAGCATCCTTGTCATGCTTCTCCTGCACAGCTGTTTTTTGACCATGTTCATTTGGTGTTGGCTGAGTAGCCAAACTAATGCTGACCAGATTTGTTTTGCTGTACTCTCTCTCCCTTGCTGTTTTTCATCTGTGGTGCCTTCATCTGAAAGACAAGTCCATTTCTCTCTGGTCCTGCTTTGGCAGGAATGCTAGGGAAAGTAAATCCACATAGGGTAACAGAAAACTGGAGATTATATTTGATGTTAGCGCTTGTTATCACTTCCTCTGATCTACATGCGACTGATGATTACTAGTCTTAGTAAAACCAAGATAAACAGAATTGTGACAAACAAGGGTAGACATTTTCATTAGTTTGGAAAACCTGAAGACCAAATATGAGGTCATTGCTCCACATATATAAGGCAGGCCCTCCACAAAATCCCCTGAACGTCACATAGCCTAAACTAAAAATAGCCCAAAAAATGTACTATGCATTACCAAGTATTACTCATAGGGGTGGGAACTGCCCTAGAGGAGATGATGCAATATCAGCACGATGTAAAATACTATAACATAAATACATTTCAATATATTTGTATCACTGTACTGATATATTATAATGCCCAAAAAATATCATGACCCTGTAATGTTTTTTTTTTCATTCACCAAAGATGCATTTACAGAAATACAGTTTATGAAAACAAGTACGTGGTGTGGTAACAAACTATTTATCTGCTTTATTCAACTCATATAAACATGTTAAATGAGAAACAATTGCTCAGAAATATTTCAAATCAACTGCCCTTTTACACTCTCTAGAGTATAGTGTAGATCAAAACAATATCATTTTTTTTGTGTATCAAACATGTTTACGGCAAAAACTTGACATACAAACCAGAGATACATTTTTTTCCAGATCAAAGACTTGATTTTGAAGGATAATTATCTACAAGTCTTTCCATTCGTTACAGCCATCACATCTTGAGCACACTGACGATCAGGGGGTTCTGGAAGAGGCCTCATCTTTACAGAGGGGGCACAAGGTGAGGGATCAAAGAGAAGCACCCAGATGACAATGTTTGTATCTCAGAAGCTTCATTCAGCTCAAGCTATTGCAGACTTGAGTTAACAAAGGCTATAGAGAGGTCACATATGCTTACTGGCATTGCAAAATTATGTATGAGACAATGAGGTATTCCAAGTGTTTTCCATATTTTTTTCTGGGTGTAGCCCAGAATACATTAACAATTTCAGTGCTTTGCAGACAAAAACACACCAAAAATAGAACTGAAGATCATTTCCTGATTAACTAGCATGCAAATGTAGCTTGCAAAAGACACAAACTCTATTAGATGGATCTAAAGGAGAATCCAACTCTGAAAAATCCAAATATCATCTCTCTGAACAAATGGCTAGTGCTGAATAGAAGCTATTCACCATTTATCATGCTGCCATCTGCATAATACCAACTGGTAGCTGTTTGCTTTCATTTGCTTTTAGCAGTATTAGCATTATTTGACTAAATTATTTGTGTAAGACACCCCATTTCCCATGGGAATTGAGGATAAGAGACTGTATTAATGAGATGCTCATGCAAATGGAGCCTGATCTGATCGTGAACTGCTTAAAAGATTTTGAGGTCCCTAGGCTTTTAACCCCACTGCTTTTTCCATGCATGCCTCACATCGGATAGCAAACAAAGCCCTGCAAAGGAAGGCAATTTAAAGAGAAAGTATTAGAAATTTTGATGTTTAAAGGGGGTGTGGGGCTTTTGCTTTTTGAAAAGCAAAACAACTTAATCCATGAAGACCTACTCTTCTCTGTGGATTGCAATCTTGTGGCCGCACTGGCCAATGCTGGTTCGGCAATTGAGGAAGACATCATAAACAAACGGAACAGAAGTGCTGAGGAACAATAACTTAATGGGGCTTTCTTATGGGTTTACTGTACATTTCTGAGTAATGGCTCTGTCTGGTATCTAAAAAATTTTAATAAACAAAACAAAGACTGATGGACTGGTGGATTAATCTGTTCTTTAAAATCAGGCTAAGAAAATATAATGATTTTGTAGTGAACATGCTGCCCGTTTACTAGGCATTGGCAGACTTTCTGACAGCGCTACATTACATCTCACACAGACAAACAGGACAGGGGAAATTCAAACACAACACACCTGTCCTAGTCAAACAGAAAAGCTATAAAAGAGCTTTAATGACTTTGCTTTTCACTGCAGCTGATAATCCCTCTGGCTGGAATGAGAGATTCTATTTGAGCTGGAGAACTAAGCAGAGCTTGAAATATTTGCCCAAACTGGATAGGATCAGGCGATTCACATCGAGTTAAGAGATCATTTCTCAAGTACTTCCTGGGCATGAACCATTTTCAAATTTCACACACATTTTTCAAGTTCTGATGTATTTAAAATTTTCTCCCCACTGCATTTCAAAGTGTGTTATATCCTACAACCTAATGTTTACTAACTACACAGAAAACAAACTGAATTATTAAGTTGCAGCCATTTCACGAGTGGACACGTTTGTCAAACATATTTGTAACCATAATTGTATGTAACTGATTAATAGGATTTTACCATGTCAAGTTTTTTGGGGGGGTTCAAAAAGAAGTTTACGCAGGTTTGGATCACAAATGAACTATTAGGATTTCCTAAATATTTGGATATTTCTTTATAAGTGCTAAAAAGTTGCATCTCAGCCGCCAGGTGTTCAGTGGGTCTGTCAGTTAATCTGTTCCCCCACACTGATCTGATTGTCTAGAAAAACTCTCCCGCTCTTCCATCCAGAGAAGCTGCAGGGGAACAGCCACTGGGCAAACAAAGAACCAGAAAGTGTTTTGATGAAACACACTTCATGCGGAACCCATCGAGTCTGGGTCTATGCCTAGCTGAAATGGAACGCATTCCTTTCTGGAGTCCAAGGGTGCCATGGAGAATTACCTGGTGCAGCAATCTAAAGCATGACGAGGTAGTGTTCGATCATCGGCTGGACGAAAGGGGATCATGAGAGCTTGACTATGCTGACAGGACAAAGGAGGGTTGCAAAACTGTGTCCCTTTTGTCTAGCCGGTGCTCGCAAAAAAGGCATGCAACCAGGTGAGTAATTAGCATGGACTGTTAAATTAATCACCCTCGACAGTCTTGGGCGTGTGGGAATGAATAAAACTTGAGTCATGAATTTTCTCTCATATCTGCTGTTCAGGCATGTAAAGATAAGCGATTAAAGAGCATACTGTGCACAAAGTATGTGCACTCACAAATATAGTGAGTTCTCTGTTCAATAAAAACTTTGTATCTATACACACTGTAGCCTGTTGTTGCACATTATATCAACTCTGTCCTGTCTGTTCATTTCAAAGTGGCCAACACTGGTCAGACAGAAAAACCTGATGTATTATTTAAACTGTTTGATATGTTTGTTGCATATCAAAGTGCCAAAAAACTATAAGGATCCTGAGGTATGTGTATGAGGCCATGCATGAATACTGCTCTTCTGAACAGTTAGCATATGTTAAGCCACTAAATGCAACAATGCAAAATCCCCCACACAGATGATCTAAAATATGGCTGCTCTCTTTACTGTGGATGGAGATCAGACACCAGAGACATTCCAAGAGCCACAGAAATCCAGACCACAATTCCTGTTTCTTCTCCCGTTAACCAAAACAACTAAAGCTGTGTTCACAAGTAGATATGATACGCTGGAAATTGGTCTCTTCAACAAAGCCAATATTTTTCCAGTCTGCTACACACACAGTGCCCAGCATGCCTTTGCTGTGAGAATCTGGCCTATCTGTCCTTCTACTTTACCCGAAATTCAGCGATACAAGACTTACGACCAGCCATGTATTGTGATGAGATTTGTAGAACTGGGGGTGAAAGGTTAACTATTAAGACAGGAATTCCAGTTTCAACATTCACAATATCTCCTAATACTATGGCAGTGATGTGGTTATTGTTGAAGCACAACACTCACCACTATTACAACCTTCTCTCAACCATTTCCCCTTCAACAAAAACACTTGGCAAACAACTTCAGCATTACCCAAACTTCCAAACATTTGAGCAATGAAAGCCAAGTCACAACAGGAGCAGTGGACCTCCTCTCGATCCTTTTTTGAGCATGAATGCGCAAAAACTGCCCCTTTCTCAATTCCAGCCTGTCTCTCTCCATTCTTCTCACCCACCTCACTGGATAAACATCTAGAGAAGGTACAGACTGGTATTTTGGTCTCCAAACAGCGCTGAAAATAGACCCACTGTTGAGCCATATTTCAGTGCTAATGTCATTAAGATATCTGCTGAGCATGGGCACTAGTCCAGTCTCTACTTGGCTAACCCCAAAAACGACAGCAGTTTGATACAGTATCCTTCAACACTGCGTTCCCTGATCTGATATAAATCCTCTGATCCCTCCATTTACAAATAACGACATCAAAACAATAGTACAATGAGGTTTAATGGAAAGAAGGTGACGTTTTTTCTCCAGTTGCCCTGTTCTGCTGTTGCAGTTGGAAGCAATGGTGTAAGGTTTGGAATTAAAGCTCTTTTTACCATTATACTGCTCCTGCTAAATCAGTAATGAGATGTGGTCAAAGAATTCAAATTATTTACTTTTGTTCATTTACATGAATACGTTAATTTCTCAAACACCAACACAGACACTTACAACTATAATACCAGCACTTTAACGGTTACTGGTTAAAGAGCTCATAAGCAAACGATACCTTTCTGTGATGTGAGTGCTCCTAAAGCAAATATTGCAAAAAGAATAAACAATATACAAGACAGACCTAGTTGGATATCCATGATTTGTGGTGTTCTTTGGAAAAGGGAAATGATTCATGTTCTTGAAGTGATACAAGGACAAAACATTGCCTACCATTTCCTATGAGGGAAAAGGGCCGGCCAGTTCACCAGACATGAGTCAGAGGCCAGTGGCAAAACTACACTTGAATTTAAAATGCACTTGGTCTCTGACAGCTAAAATAAACTTGTACAAGTTTGTATGCAAACATGTTCTCAGGGCATGTTAGGTATGGCAGTTGGTGACGGGTGTATTGTATTTTAGGCTAATGATCCTTTTATAGATCAGAACAGGTAGGACTAGGAATTGTAATAATATGTTCACATGCACATCGCTAGCACTTTCTTTCAGAATGGGTATTCTGACAGGTGTGCAGCTATGCAGCTCATACCCAGCAAGAAGCACCGTGAGGTGCACTGTGTCCTGGCACCTTTATATGATAGTAGGCAGTTGTCTGCAATTTGTCCTATAGTTGCTTTTCTGTGCTGTCGGCACAAAATAGCCTTGGGTGCCTATGACTCTGTTCACCAGTTGTGCTTTCCTGGATCACATTTGGTAGGTGCAGACCACTGCAAACCCGGAACACTTCACAAGAACTGCAGTTTTAGAGCTTCTCTAATGGTTCTCAAACTTTTCAACATTAAGGCCCACCTATCCATCACAGAATGTTGCCAAGGCCTACCTGGCCACATCAGATGATATTCAGTAACCAATTACGGACCAATTGCCTGTCTCAATTTTAGATTCGCGGCCCAATCAAAAACTTCCACGGCCCATCAGTGGTCCCCGGCCCAGTGGTTGAGAAACCTGGCTCTAACCCAGTCGTCTAGCCCAGTGTTTCTCAAACTATGGGCCGAGGACCGGCGCCGTTCCATGAGAGTGTTGCTGTCGGTCCGCGGAGCCTCGGTGCACCAATAAAAATTCAGTCAGTTCCAGCTCTGATCTCAGTGCAGCAGTCACTGCGCGCCCCGCACCACCATGCCCCCTCAACTTCTAGTCCCAGCCCTTGTTTTAGCATTCTTGAATGTTCAGCATTCTCACTCTTTGTCTCATTTACTCCAAATCTTTTTACGAACATGCGTGTTAAGAGAGCTATCACTGAGCCGGCTCGGGTCGGGTTCTTTTTTTTGGGGCCCGACCTCAGCTCTAACTGGCAGCCACGAAAACAAGGGACAGAAACAGAAAAACTCGTATCTCGGATCACTTGCTCTGAGCAGCTTTGTCAGCAGGTTGATTTAAATTTTTGGTTGCCAAATAATCCTTGACGGTGACAAGACCTGTAATTTAATTTAGGTTTAAAGCCAATCTGCACATTCAGCGCCATTTAGCAGTGTTAAAAAGTAAAAAAAATGTAGGCATGTGAAGAAATAAAAAGAAAAAAATTATAACGAAAATAATAACTCCAGCCGAATCAACACATATAAGTTTGTAAGTTTACTAGGCAATAATATGTTTGCTTGAAATTAATCTTAAATTTAGCCAAGGCACTCCTGTTAAGTACTGTTAAATATTGGTCCTACATAGGCATAAGCCCTAATGAAACCAATAATTATAGCAAATATAACAGTAGTTGTAGTGTTGTAATAATAATACAAATATTAATAAAAACAACAACAATAATAGTATCTGTCTATTGTAATAATATCTATTAATCTGTCCATCTATTAATCTATGTGGATACAAGCGGGTTGTTGGTGTTTATACAGGGCCCTGCAGCCCCAAAGCCTGACATCACTTGTCCACAGGACTAATGAGTTTGAGAAAAGCTGGTCTAGCCATCAAAATGTTGCCCTTGTCAGATCACTCAGATCCTTGCACTTGCCTGTTTTACTTTCATACAACATACAACTGTTCACTTACTGAATAATATCATGGTTCTTATGCTTTCCAAATATATTAATACTTGCACTTTCGGTGGTCCGGGTCTTTAAATGATATTGTTTTGTGATAATTTTTTTATTTATTTATTAACTTTCAATGATTTCATGCACATGTGGGAACATTTTTGTGCATCAGTTTTATATAGAATTCTTAAAAGAGCATTAGCTTTGTCATGCCACCCCTCACAGCTCCCCATACAATCAATTATCATTACATTATGGAGGCCTGCTTAACAGTAAAACCAGATGAGGTATCAAAATAAAGTGATATTATAACATGGATCGATTGATGCTTTAACACGGCAGAGATTCTCTTGCAGAGTCAAAATGTGCATCACACAGCTCACTGGTTTTTCCTGCATGCACTTCATAATAAGATGGAATTCCTTGGCGGACATAGTGCATAGTTGTAATAGTGTGGACTACACCACACAGCAATTCAGCATAACAGAAGTGTTAATGGGAGTTCATTAAGATCAGCTCAGAGTGGGGAAACAAAGTACAAGCCCATTAATCAAATTCCTGTGTATGAGCTGACAAAAAGGTTGCACCTAAGAGAAAAAACAGGGTTGTTCTTAAAACGTGGTGTGCTATGAACATTCTAATCAAAGTCTGTGTTGGGATAAATTAAAGCATTTGAATGATCCAACAATGGAAAACAACTTTGGTCAAAATAACCCAGGCTGATCTTTAATGCCAACATAATTCAGGAATCATATTGCAGTTTTACAGAGTAAAGACCGACTTGCACACAACAGTGTAATCAGTGTGATCCACTTTTGAGGGCAAACTTATCTGTGGATCCATTATTCTATAGTGTTCATAATTGTTAACAAAATACAACAAATGTACCAATTTAGTCCAGGCTCCCTTAGACTGTGGGTTTGTGTATGTGTGTGTAGGTATGTGCGTGTGTGTGTGTGTGTGCGTGTGTATGGTGTATTTTGGGGGCAATGATGACAGGAGACAGGCAGTCATGTGTCGTGTTTGGGAAGTTTATCCTTAAGTGAACTGAGCCTGACTGAACTGCACTTCTGTGTAACTTCAGGGATGTGACACCATATCTCCACAAGGATCCACTCCAGCTGTTTAACAGTCTGCAGTCATTACACCCACACACCCACACGCTGTGCACACACTTATCCTTTTGGCCTTTCCCTTTTGACTCATCAACTTTAAAGAGCCATGAAGCAAAAGACACTAATCTAGAACAAATGAATCGCTCAAAAGTGTGTTTTTCTCCTACTTACACTAACCATGCCATACCTAACTAGCCATGGCACGCTACCCCAACATTAACCCTAACCCTAGTCATTTTGTTATACAAACTTAATTTTATAATACATTGTGTTTCAACAGCATTGCACTCATGACTTAATTCCATTTATAAAATGTGAAGAAATGACAAAGAACATGGCAAAAAAGGATTTGATGTGGTCATTAAATCTCAGCTGTAATTAAATACCTTTCCTTTTACTCACAGAACCGAACGTGGTCGTGAGATCTAACAAGCCACACTTTCAACAAAGTTTCTCCACATACTCGAGTAAACTTTGAGTGACAAATAATTAGCTAAAAATTACTTCACTCATTTTGTTTTCAGCATTGACAATGATGACTTCCAAGGGTTTAACAGAATCAAACTAAGAAAAACATTGGAAATGTTGAAAAAAACTCAAGTCTTAGAAACAACTGTGTGTTAACATCCAGACCAGTGCTGCTTCCCATAGCCAAAAGGAATCAAACTGTGACATGGCCCATACTTGTGTGTGTTGGTCTGACTTCAAAATCAGAGCCTGCTGTGCTATCTCAAACCACACAAACACACACACGCACACACACACACACACACACACGCGCGCGCGCGCACACACACACACACACACAC
>JBBKCR010000080.1:10722067-10743281 GCA_037577295.1 Ladigesia roloffi | reverse complement strand
ACACACACACACACACACACACACACACACACACACACACACACACACACACACAAACACACACACACACACACACATATATATATTTTTTTTTTTTTTTCCCCATGTGTTCCATGTGTAGGGAAAATTTGTTCTCATAACAGGTTGGGCAGGGGTGGGCCATAAAAAACCCACAGGCTCTGTCAGTGTATAGCCCATGATGTACTGGTTCATTTCCTCACTATCATAAGAATGATATCACACTTAATTTATAACTGTATTATGTATTTTTGAAATATATGTGCAACATGGGCATCTTACTATCTCACAAACACAAGCATGGTGGAAGGTAAAGTAACACCTCTATATGAGGAGGAAGAATTAATCCATAATAAAGAAGGTTCTTTGTAGGTAGTTCAGATACAAAATATCAGATGTGAAACAAATGTGATTAGTATAGTGTGTCAGAAAGCCATATCCACAAAGGTAGCAGCTGTGACATGACATGGTTTGGGAAATATACCACCTCAGACAGCAAAACCCTACAGTAGAAAGTGAGGATCGCTGAAAGATCACCAGGGTCTTTCTTTCTCCTGTCACAAATATCTACACCACTCTCTGCATCCGCAAAGCCACCAAAGTTCCCACTTTGGTAATGAAGGTTAACCCAGCCCTATTTTCAAGAAAAGAAGGGCTTATTCGACTTAATGCGCTTAGTGAATGTGCAGGACTGGAATTAGGACTTTCTTTCAGACAGAAAAGACAGAAATGGGCCATTTGAATGACATGCAAAACCACTGACATCAAACAATTTGTTTTTACATCACATATATCATGTTCAAGTAAGGTGTGTTATATGTTCTAAGCATTGAGTCTGAATGGCAGCAAACAGGCCTGCACTGAAAATGGGATGCAGTCAATTCACTGGATTCATCTATATACCAATTCCCTTTGAATAAAATATTGTACACAATTTTGACTTTCAATCTACACAGCTGAATAAAAAAAAACTCAGCAGTATATTAGTCTTTCTGCTCTATTATTCTATTACGTTTCCTCTCTTTACCACAGTCCTTTGCTCACACTTCTGCTTATTCTTCCTCTTCAAGAAACTTTTCTCCCCATCTCTTTTGTGAAAGAGAGGAGAGGAGTGAGGAGGGAGTGATGGAAACGCATGGAGTGAAAGAGAGTACAGGAGGGGGGGGACTATTTGTCTTCTTGGCAGGCCCTGATGGTAAAGCCTTCTCTTTTCTTTCTCCACATGTGCACTCTCCTGACCTCATCCATCTATTCTGCAGAGGAGGCAGCCGGGCAGCCCAGGCTGATTAGGCGCACTCACTTTCCCTTGTCTGTACACACATGTGTAGGCATGTTCACACTCACACATGAGAACAGTGACCTAGCATTTTCCCAACGGCAAAAAAGAGGGAGAAGATCTAGACACAAGCTAGATCTTGCTATAAATTGAATACTACAATAGTCAATAGAGAAAGAGAAGTCAAAAGAGTTTGCAACTAAAAAGTAATTGGATTGGTTTTATTACCTACGGTTGCCAGTAGTTGACCAAATGTAACACTACCAAATTTTCTGCATGGTACACAGCAGCAATCGTCAACAACATGCTGCAACAAAAACAGACTAGCCTGAAACAAGTAAAAGAAAAAACTATCTTGTGTACTTCCTACTGTTTATCTTAAAAGGAATATTATGTGGGCCTGATGTTTGTTTGTTTTTTTAACTAGTGTCTATAATTAGCTATCCTTTATCATGTGGCATTCTCTCTGTAGGGGATGTGGAGAGGTGGACATTTTAATCCACAACTCCTTGTTTTCATTTATTTCCTCATTCAGAATACAGAATACAACTCTAATATTAATAAGAGCAAAAATAGCACAAAAGAAATGCCTGCATTCACTCCTCTCAAAGATCAAAGAAAATATAATATCTAAATCATTGCAAAAAAAATACATCAGTTGAATAAGAGGCTGATGTATGATTTAGAGATGCATAATGTGTTCTTGCATGAATGCATAATATGTTCATACCAGTAAAGCTTCTTTGATTTGAATGCTAGTGTTGTCCTGACACTGCCTTTGTCTTCGTTCTTTTAGAAATCTTATTCTTTCTCTTTTATTTTTTCTCTTTCTGTTGCAAGGTTGCATGTTTATATCCTTCGACCTCCCCCAGAACCCTACGGTTTCTTCTGCCTTTCTTTCTTACATGCTCCTTCATTAGAGTAAATGTCTTCACTCTCTTCTTCACTTCTCCCTCTTTCTCCCTGTTTTCCTATTCAGCTATGCCAGCCATAGTCATTTGGCGCAGTGTAAGCCTCTTGTTTAATCCAATTAAGGGTGTGCAAGTATGCAGGCTGTATATGAAAACAGGAAAGGGCAGCTGCCTCTGCCTTCATAACATCCTTCTCCATTTTCTCCCTCCTCTTGCTAATTAATTCGCTCAATATTTCTCTCATTATTTAATTTTCTAATTTTTCTCTATCCCATATTTTTTAATTCTCTTTTTTAAATTCTTTTTTTCTACAATTTAAATTAATTCCTCTCTCACGTTTTCTCTATTTCAGTCTCATAATCTCCTCCTTTCTAATTCTGTTTCTTTTCTTCTTTTCTCATTTTTCATTTCTCTCTCTCTACTATTCTCTCTTTCGCAGTCTCCTCAAAATCTGACAGAATCTCCATCACTTATTCTCTCTCATATTTATTCATTAATTCTCTCCATTTTTTCTTGCTTTCTTTCTTTCTTTCTTTCTTATTCTCTCTCAATCTTAATCTACAGGAACCCCATAACAAAACTAGCCATCTTTAATAAGAATGTACAGTTCAAAACCACATGTAGGGAGATCACTCCACATTTGGACCGAACCCAGTCTGATTCCTGTATAAACGAATGGAGAGCTGAAAACAAGATAGCCATGTCTTTTACACTTTCAACCTATTAATCAGTCTGGAGAGCCAGAGAATGTCTGTTATCTCATTTGAGATCAGAGATAAGCTCTTGTTTGGTTAATCCTTTTCCTAGAATGACAGCTTGTGAGAGTGAGCCAGGGGCTGCTGAACTGTGTACATATTTCACACCAACATTTGTTTGTAGGCTTGTATGCAGATGCATTTCCATCCCATGATCCACTAAGAACGAGCAGCCTGTCTATATTAACACTGTAAACAAAACTGTGTGGTCTCTGAAGTGGTGAAGTTTCTGAAATTTAATGTAATTTCGTTTAGCAAAATCTGAATGTGGACCATTATTACTGAATTTAAAAATCTGGATTTGGGCTGTTCATCACAGAGTGCAGTAGCCGTGAAGAGCATCATTCATGAGCTTGAGGTTGAAAAACATAACTCTTTTACTACTGAGTAAAGCTTTAAGCTGCATTACCTGTTGATCAATTTCAGTAGTTAGCCACTGCAATACAAGATGAATAAGAAGTTTTAATAAGGGACATATTACGCAAAACTCACTTTTCCCTTTTATATTTCTTTTTGGGTCTCTATCCATTTTCTGTTAGTCAAGTGAAAGATTTTGGTGATCATCTGTGTTCATCTTCCTCTGGATCCGACTCGGTGTTGAACATATAGGGCTGGATAGTGGCTCAGTTTTCTAAACTTTTCATTTTTGCTAAACGCACAGAGTAAGCATTAGATGGGTGGGGCGTGGCCAGCAACATGCCCTAAATGTTCTCCAAAATCCAGAGATGTTTAGTTTTCTGTTTGCTTCTAAGACCTTTACTTGACATTTACTTATGAAGCCATTTTTTAAACTGTTATTTTTATGTGTTTTTAAATTACAATACATTTGTATCTACGAGACACAAAAACCCCAAACGAAGCTTAGGGTGATGCCTGACCTCCCGAGCATAAACACATATGGGGAACTTCCATATAAAGATCTGCCATATGACGACAACTGACCATTTCTGCTGGTGCTGATCGCTCAAACGAGTTCAGTAAATACTTAATTGTTGCTTTGGGGGACATTTTAAATCAACATTTAAAAAGAGTTTACAATACAAATGTCACTATATGTATCTCTGATCATGCCCTACGGTGTGAGTGACCAAACAATGTTTTCCGAGACGAACTGGACTCAGTTCAAAATAGAAATCTGAACAGGTGCTTATGAATGGCTCAACCAAGACACGTTAATGTCATGTGTAAATACATTAAGTAAATTAAATCCCTCAGAAATGAACTCCCTCGTTGGAGTTGATTTATTTGATAGTCAATAGTACATTCAAAAATAATACACAGATTAAAACACACAATAGTCTAATGCAGTGCATATTTCTTTCTTCATTGAAATACTGGGGCTTTGCAGGTTGAGGAACCAGTGAAACATTTTGCCAGGCAGAGTAATTCAAACTAAATCAGTTATAGGAAAACCACTTATCTTGTGAAGCTTTGAGCTGTACTATGAGCAGATCAGTTTGGGAATGCAGCCTGGATAATGCTTCTTATCTGTGTCAGCATTAATCTTTCAGGTCAATCCATATGGCATACAGTCTGGATACAACATGCTTTAATAGGTTCTAATGAGGCCTATTCTAGCAAGGCTGAATATTAATAACATTATATACTGAAATGTAAAACTCTACTGCTGATAAACAAGGTTTCTCATCTGTCATTTATAAAGAAAAATGCTGCCACCAAATAAAAATAGGCACTAAGATGCATTTACTCAGAGTTAGAGGACAGAAGTGAGTAGCATTTATTTCACGTATACACTCACAATTAAAGTCACTTCTAAATTCTAGGGGTCTTCTGTTGGAGATCTGGTGCAGCAAGCCTTCATTTGTATTCATTTGAGAAATGTAATTTATGTAATTATTAGCTTTCAAAACTTGGCTAGGTTCGAGATAACCAAGGAGCCCCTCATAAGGGAAAGGAACGACCTTATTACAGCCATCTATAGATCTATTTCATAAATACCTATTTTCAGGCACAGCATTAATATCTCTCCTCCTAGCAAAAGATGAACATAACAGGCAATTAACCAGAGGCTTCTCTTTAGTCATATCTCTGATTGACAGTGGCAGTTAGGTGTGAGGCCTCTTAGCCAGTGCCTAATAAGACAGCTGCTGTGGATCAGCCCTGCGAACATAGTGACCGCTGCCTCATGAGTTAAATCAGAAACACTGAGTCATTATTTAGCTGTTGCTGATGGTGACATAAGCACTACTGCATCAGGCCAGTCGTTGCAAATGATTCCCAGCGCCTGAACAAATCAGTCAAGAGTGTTGTGATGACATCTTCTGCATGTTTTTTAGTTAGAAGTTTATTCATATGAGCTTGTTTTGAGCATTAGTTGCCACAGCAGAATTGTGGGAATGAGAAAGCTTTCACAGTAGGATTTTAAGCAAAAAGGTTTAGTGTTACACCATACTCTACAATAGGTGTACATTTATGAACTCAGAACAATGTGCAATTGTAATTTCTTTAGATTCATTGCAATTAAATCTCGCTCAATTTCATGAAATATTTACAAATGTAAATATGTAATGTGTGATGTTAATGTTTGCTATAAAAAGATTGTTTGGAGACACCAAATCATTGGTTTTATGGATAAAAAAAAAAAAACCCAAATCTGTTCTGATTCTCTTGGGTTCTGACTTTTATTACCAAAACACAAAGATACGAGGGCCTAAACACAAATGAATCCTGAGACAGGACAAGTGACTACAAAACGAAGTATGAAGTCAATGGACAACTAATTTCTCATAACAAAATAGTTAAATAAGCATGAATTAAACCAATAGAAATAAAAAATAAATTTAAATACATACACACAACTGTAGCTAATGCACTTCAAACTAAACCTGGTGTACACAGATCTTCAACATAAAAGTCCAATTCTGTAACTCAGAAAAGGGCGGTCTCTCGCGGCTGCTGAGCAGGGATGTTACAGGGGGTGTTAACTGACTGCCTCTTACCAATTCACTTATAGTTGAGAGTAGCTGAATGCATAGCCACACTAAAAATGCTGATTATTTTTAACGAAACCATAACAAACTGTGACATCTGAACTTTAGTGCCTTGAACTGTATTTATGAGTCTGCTGAGTGCGATATTGATTTGTTTCTCTGCGTTTGTTTTTTCTCCTGTTCAGCCTCCATACTCGGGACGTCACAGACCCTCTTTGACATTTTTAAGGAAACTCGAACATTCGCTTTATCTTCTCATGCATTAAAATGGTAATGACCACCTAAATCAATGATTTAATACGACCACTACTCAGTTTTTCATTAATCAAAGTATCGGAGCAAACATGGACTACACCAGATGTTATTGGACCTATATTTCAAAAACTGTAGGATGAGAAAAGGTGCCAAACTCCAGAAAAAGAATAACTAATAAAAATAAAACTTAAGAAGAACAATAATATGATACTAATAAAAACAATCCAAAGCAAAGCAGGTTGTACAGTACAATTGTAAGAGGAGATACCTACCCTGCATGAAGCTGCGATGCCTTTGTTCCTCAGCAGATGAAGTGATATTTATAGAGAATAAACTATGCATGGAACACACCTCTGCTCCTCTGCTTCTCTACTCCTCACGCTTCACCTAGCATTAAAGCCCCTTGCAGCATAAAAAAGCCTCAATTAAATATTGATGAAGTCTCTGACTAAGTCGTCTGGACAGCCCCGAGTTTAACCCCTTAGCTAACAGAGTCTAGTGATTATGGCATCTCAGTGTAATGCAGGCTTTCATTGTGCAGTGACATCTTCTCCGTCTTCCTTACAATTTTAATGGAGCATATTTTATGCAGGGCATACGAGTTACGCAGACACGACCGAGGTCAGGGTATGGGTGGGTTTGTTTGTGTGAGCCTAGGGTTCATTTTTGAGCATGTGAGCTTTCATTCGGCCAGTCTTTGTGTGGGAACTAAACAATGTTTTACTATAACATAATTAGCAGCAACACTAACAGCAGCAACACTGTGCAGTAATATGCTTATACATGCCATGCTCTTTAAAGAATTTACGCAATGCCTGTCTGAGCTACATTCCTGTTTTCACATTCACAGTTGCCAAGAAAGTGTCTCAGAACACTCAGAAGTAGACATTTCAGGCTATTTTAAAGTTCCTTTTAGCAAAGCCTTTTATGAAACACATTTCAGGCCTATTTTTGGTGTGTGAGCAAAGGCTTGGAAACATCCAATGAATCAGGTAACCACTGAAAACATGAATTCATGTAATGTTTTTCCAATGTCTTAATTTAACTAAACATAACCTTATGAGAAATATTATACTTTGTTAATATTTGTTATAATTTTGTTTAAAAAAACTGGTGATTTTATTTGTTATGATCTTTGTGGAACTTTTCTCACCTTTTTTCTTGCTATGTTGTATTGTATTTTATTAAGAAATAAGAGGGCACATATTGTTATGCATTTTAATACTAAAATTCAGTGCTTATGTGTTTCAGAAGTATATGGCAATAGAAACACTTGTAAATAAATCAATTAAGTGACAATATGAACATGTAATTTATTTTTGATACCTTGGTTCCCTTTATCATAAATGTCATTTAATTCAAATGGAAATCTAACATACAATAGATTGTTTTATATACATGGAATTAAATTTTATTTATGGAATGAAACTTGACATATATGGAATGAAACTCAATATATATGTAATGAAACTCGATATATATGGAATGAAACATGATATATATGGAATGAAACTTGATATTTATGGAATGAAACTCGATATATATGGATCGAAAGCTGATATATATGGAATGAAAGCTTTTTAAACAACAAGCATGGGCGTAGATGGAGATCCGTTAACTACCCCGCCCCCTCGCCACCGCCCCTGCTCCCCCCACAGATGATGTAGTGATGAATAACTCCTGTTTTAGGGTCTAAAACGTTTTATTTTGCACATCTTAAATCTAAAACCTGAACATGCCACTCCATTTCCCATTCTCTTTGAGCTCCTAACTTGACTTGGACTCGAGCCTCGACTTGGTAAAAATGACCAGGTAACGGATCTCCATCGATTGCCATACTTGTTGTTTAAAAAGCTTTCATTCCATATATATCAGCTTTCATTCCATATATATGTAGTTTCATTCCATTAATAACACGTTTCATTCCATATATATCAGCTTTCATTCAATATATATCGGGTTTCATTATATATTTCTCGTTTGGCTTTCCATAATATATATAATAGAGCTGCTGAACCCACGATTCGGTTCATTTCATGATTTTTGACTCACGATTCGGTTTGTATCGCGATTCATTTGCGGTGGAGTAGAGGAAAAGTTCTGAGGCGCCATTTTGTTTGGAGACGTACTTATCTTTACCACAAAATTATAAACCAATATTCGCCTAAATGCCGCTACCGTTCCATTCATACTGAGAGTCGAGAAGTCGAGTTGGAGGAGTCGACTCGTCTCTCTCGGTTCACTGCTCTGTTCAAACTAAAGAAACGCTCCGCCCAGCTGCCAGGAGCCACAAAACTCGCTCAAAACCAGCGGCTAGAATCTTTTACAGGGGGGGGCGAGGGGGTGGCCACTGCTCTTTCAGGGGGGCATCACACACATACGCACTACACACAAAGTTGAAATAATAACTAAGCGTGTGGCTCTCGATCATCTGAGACCACCAGAGCGGCGTTCCAACCAAATTCAGATTCAGGTTTTATTTGTCACGTACAGTCTCATACACGGTACAACATGTAGTGAAATGCTTACTGCAATACCTGATCCTAAAAACTGTAAAGAAAAACAATAGACATAGTCTGAAAGCCAACAGCATTAGGAACCAAATAAAATTTTGGGGTGCCCCCCCCCCCCAGATGCCCCTCTGTCTCCGCCACTTCTCAAAAAAAAAATAAAAACAATTACACAGAGACTCCAGCGCAGTTTATCACAACCCAGCCAGCTTAAAGACATGTTTAAGCCCAGTGTCATAATTTACATGTACTCACAGCTAATCAATTCAGCAAACAAAGGGTCTGTCTGTGATCCGTATGTTTGCAAACTGGTGGGAGGGCTCTGTGAAACCCTTAGACCCTCAGCTATTGGTTAAAAAAAAAAAATTGACGTGACAATCCTCCTATTATGCCGAAAAACATATGTTTCTGGGCGGGAACTGTATGTGGGAAAGAGTTGGAAGGGGTGTGTCTGTGTTGCAATTCACCCTCCTCACACCCCGACTCGGGTTCGTGAATGTGGGTGTGGCGATTTCTGTTTTGTATCATATATCGTTACAGCCCGAATATATATGTATATATATACAAACAAAAAATACGTATTTAGCTTTACTCTTAACAGAAAATCCAACCGCCAGTCTTACAAAGTATTTGTAGTAGTGCGATTATGAGTTCAGAGAGCTAAAGTCCCTCTAGCATTTCCCTGGATTACAGAGAGGGCTTTAACAACATTTTCTATCTCAGTGGCACCATCAAGGCTTCCCAATAACATTACATCTTTACTCCAAATGCCACATAAAAATATTAAACAGGAAAAACTAATTTTACTCAAGTCTCAAACACCTCTGCAGCTCCAGCGAGGTCATTGCATTTCACTTCAGAAGCAGAGGTGTGGTGTCTTAAAGAGGGTAGTTCATCTCATTCTCCCTCCTGGTGTGCGCCCAGCAGTGTGTAAATGCAGTGGTACATACAGAAGCCGGAACTGTCTCTCTGTTCTTTATGCATGGCTGGCTGCTGTAACCAGATCATGTGTTTAATGGGATCATACTGCCTATCCACTCATCATTCGAGCTGTCAGATCAGCCCATGGGATTTCGTGTGCACATCCAAATATGGAGCATGGTTTCATTCTAATGCAGGGAGTCTAGTGTGCTTCTTCATATCCTTAGAATGTCTTTTTCAAATGAGTTATGAATGCTTTCTTTAATGCTATAAGAGAGGCATGGGAAGGTTCTTAAAAATCAGTAACTCCAGCACCATCCTTATTATCGATGTTGGTTAAAAATTAACCTGCTATTTATTTTGATGATTAATACAGTATTTGTTTCGTTTAAACGTCTAACGTTTCAGAGCTTATCAGTTTTCCACAACACACTTTGGGTATACGGAATCATAACTTCAGTATATTTTTCATACTCTTTAATGAAATTGAAATGTGATGTCCACATATGAGTTTGCTACCAGCCAATAAAACTGGGCAGCAAACTGTCTCAAGGTGGTCTTAAGTTCCTGAGCTATGAAATCTATAGCCAAAATTTTTCCCTGTGTTGTTCCTTGCCACAAACCAAGCATAAAGCCTTAAGAACGTTTGGGGATTCCTGACAGTTTTCAGAGACCACAGGTTTAATTGAATCACTATATCATTACACCAGGCACAATAAAAATGACAAGTTGCTGGCTGGCCTGGTGGTTAGGGCGTTACCCCTGCAATCAGAAGGTTGTGGGTTTGAATCCCAACACTGCTAGTGTCATTACTGAGGTTCCCTTTAGCAAAGTATCGTCCACACACACTGCTCCCCAGCTTCACTTGGTGAATGTGTTAAATGCAGAGAAAGAAGTTCACACTGCTGTGGTGGCTGTGGTGTGTTCACACGTGGATTAAAGGTTCCATGCCTTTAAAATGAAAACAGATCTGAGCCTGGAACTGAATAGAAATTGGGGATTGTGATTATAATGTTAAACTACATTTAAAAAAAGGAGAAAAACAGGGAAATTAATGCAACTAACAAATACAGCTGGTCAAAAATACCTACTAAAGGATAAATTCACTGGAGCCAAGGAACTCGACTTAAAGGCCCATGTTTCTGCAAACCATCTCAAATTCTTTGAGCAACTGAAAAAGCGATACACTCATTTTTATACTCACTTTTTGACTTTAGTTTTCATGGCTGAAAGTGTCAGGACTCTGTGTGTGTTCTCACTCATTACATTTGGTTAATACAGTTAAGCTGAGGCACAGCAGCAACTTGCAATCCAACCGGACGTTAGACTAAGTAAAGCATTCTGCCATGTTCTACAGACAAGCCAATATTTATCTTGTAAGGGCTCTGAAAACATTGTGATTGGGCAAAAGTCTGACCCTTTGTAAAACACCCAGTTATTCAGACTATAAACCTCAGACTATAAAAGATTGTAGCTCACTTCATTTACCCAACACTTTATATTTTCTGTTACTTGACTTTATTCTGCCCTCTATGTTCACGGTAACTCACTCTGCAGACAAACTGGAATATAATTTCCTAAAATTTTCCCAGGCTACCTCTACACTATATGAACAAAAGTATTGGGAGACACTCTTAATTCAGGAGGTCCTTCCACATTAATCTTAAGGCTTTAACATACCTAGACATTTTAGATGGCATGATTCCAACTTTGTGGACACAGTTTGGGGAAGAACCATTTCTATTCCAGTGCACAACGCTCCATAAAGTCATGTTTGGATGAACTTGACTGATCCCTGAGCTCAACCCCTTTCAACACCTTTGGGAACTGGAATGGAGATTGCAAGCCTGGCCTTCTCATCCAATATCAGTGCCTTATTCTGTAAATACTCTACAGAATGAATTGGCACAAATTTCCCACATGAACACTTGTGACTATGTATCTGAAAGCAATGTCCATATTGGTGTAATGGTCAGGCGTCCCAATATTCTTTCCATTTGTTGCTTGCTGCAATGCATTAGCTGATGAAAATAGAGGAGGAATATTTATTAGGTGACTTTCATGTGTAGGCATCGGACAAAAGTCCCAGTGAAAGAAAGCTACATGCAGTTTTACTGGAGGTTTCATCTGCTTACGCAGAGCACAAGCCTGAAAATCATATTTGAGAGAAAAAAAGGACATTCTTAACCATCGGCAAGAGCGCTTGCAAAACAAAAAATGTCTGGCTTTATTTCAAAGTTGAGCTCTGCTATGGCTTTTGCTGGCTCAAAATCAATCAGCTTAATCTGTGCAAAACAACCCGCAAATAAATAATCAGCTTTTGTTCATTTCGCAATTTGTTCATAACTTACATGAGTAATTTGTGGGCCTTATATTGGCTGAATTATCTGTTAACTAATAACACAAAATGGTACAAAAACACAAAAATGTCTCGCTATAAAATCACAATGGAACAATGTTTATTCTTAAAATTAATCGAATTTAACTAGCAACAAGTTAAATTACAGATTGATTTTGGCTCATCATTTTTATGCCTATAATTACAGCAAATCAGAAACCTGGGCTCCTAAAAGTATTGTCTAGTACTTAGAGCGTCATTAAAATGAACTGTAATGCTATTGTGTAATTATCTCATGCAACAAGCGTAAAATACTCATTAGCACACCACCCGGTGTTGAAATACCAGGCCAGTTAATACAATGAGCTGAGCATCACCTGAGGTGAATACAGAACAACAGCAGGAGGGTGCAGTTACAGCGAAAGGCCATGAGGCTGCCAGTGCGAGTGTGACGTTCAGCTCCACCCAGGCTTTGGTATTTAGCCACTGTGCCAGGCCCTGTATCTCACATTCCTCCCCAATGTGAGACATTACAGCTCATACTTTGGCCTGACACACCTTCACACGTGACTAGCACACTTATACATATACACAAACACAAAGTCACACAAACAATATACAAGCTTTATATGCAGACACACATACACATATTAATCATAAATGGAATGTCCAAGGTGCAGCTCAGAACTGCTTAATGCTCCGCAATCTCCGCACTGGACAACTAGCATACAGGCATTCCACTTCCAAACACAAATGACTGCATACAAATCTTTAAAGAACTGTCAGTGGATCTAGATTTTCCACACTGTCTTTACTACACAATCCCTATAGGGAATAGGGAATAATTACATTATCTTGTTAATGGGACATGACAGGTTTGGGATATATTACCCAGCAAGCAAACTTTCAGTCCTTGAGATTGATGTGTTGGAAGCAGGAAAAACAGGCAGCAATAAGAATCTGAGCATCTTTAGCAAACTGTGATAGCTGGATCATTGGGTCAGACTATTTCCACATGGAAAAGGTCTTGTGGTTTTACTTTTGACAACATTTTTCCCTATATACGTATATATTTTCTTTGGATATAAAGAATGTTGGCAGTATTGAAAAAAATACTTAATTAGTCCAGGTTAAGTCAAGGTTCTAAGATGGGGGTTTGGATGTAAATTCCCTAGCCATGTCACATTATCTCAAAAATAACAAGTAAAATCAGAACCCCTTTGATATATATCACAGACCACAATTTGAGAAACTTGGGCCTAAAAGTAATTAAATGTTTCTGATCTGATTACCAAAGGCCTTTGTACTGTGTGTGTTTGTCACAGTGATGGAATGTTCACTGATGTCAGTGTTGTTTTAGCACTGTGTTCCACTCAGACAAAAATAAGACTTTAGGAGTCCTCCTGTTCTTCCCTCTGCTGTGGCCTGAATGTGAACTCTTGAGTATGATAAAACACACACGCACACACACACACACAAAGATTAACACACACAGCGGATAAACAAACTGCAAAATGCTTTTCTGTCTCTTAAAACTGAATCTCCACTGAGAACAATGCTAATCAAAAGTAAATCACGATCAAAGCCTCCTGTCCACTCCGCTTCCATGAGATAATAATGGAAACAAAGTCCTGTTTTCCATGCTGAAATGAACAAACAAATAATCCCACTCATGTTTTCGCCATTCCAAACAGCAGGGACATAGAGGCTTCTAAGAAAAAAATAGAAATACAACAGAAATAAAATCATCTAAGCAGCTGTTGGCCTAGTTCTTTGGAAGATGCCCCTGAAATCAAAACGTTGTGGGTCTGAATCCCAGGACTGCTAGTGGCACCACAAGATATTGCCCCCACACACATTGCTCCCTGGGTGCTGCGTCTCGTTGCTTTGCTTTGTGACTGGGTTAAATGCAAAGAAAGAATTTCCCATGGTTCACATTGTGCTGTGTGGTGTGTTCATAGGTGACTATAAGGGGACACTTTACTTTATTTTAAACATGTGCAGGTCATTGTGTGATAAACTGGTAACTGAGGGATATTAGATTGAGGAGATGCCTCCCTCTAGTGGTAATAAAGTCCATTTTCATTTTGAGGGGTCATGGGAAAGGTTTAATGTAAGCCTGTAAAATACACAGTCATTCCAGAAAACACATAAAACAATAGGAGAACGTCACACAGCTCTAAAGGGCAGAATGATAGTAATCAAGACTCAACAAAGGCTTTGCCAACCACAATATTTAGAGGAAAAATGTGTGAGTAAGGCATCATTAGGCGTGGGAAGTATACTTTTATAAAAAAGAACACCAGTGTGATACTGTCCTGTAACGATTCAGGCCACACTGTGGATACTGTGATAAACCTTAGAATGCCAAATGCTTTAACAGCCCCACCCTAAATACAAATCAAACATGACCTTCAAGATATTCCTGTAAGTGCCACATAAACCAAACTTAGCTTCCTTTTTCACTGTTTTGTTGCCCTCTGTTGGATAAAAGAAATTAATCTACAGTATAGTGCGGGAGACTGAGCAAACAGTGAGCAGCGAGCTGTCTTTCTTAGCTACAATCCTGTGAAAGATTATTTTAAAATCTCCGACACATTTCAAATATATCCACCTATTCAGCCTACAGCACGTTAGCCCCGACTCATTTACAAACTACCAAACTACTTTTTGAATTAGGAAAAACAGAACAGAGATCATTAAAAAAGGAAAACAGCTGATTAATGCCAAGGGATGAAGTGAGGTTGTGTAACTTTTTTTTTTACTGTTTTGGTACAGAAAACCACAGAAAACCTATAACCAGATCTCAGCCAAGAAACTACATACAAAAATTGTGGAAGGATATAGGTCCTTCATAAAATGTAAACTTTTTGACTGCTGTTTTAAAGGCCAACTCACAGGCAAACTATCAGCTACTGCAATATTTATACAGCTGAACCCAAAATCAAAAAAGCATTTTAAAAGAAAGGAAAGTAATTGTAGGTCCCATGAGTGTGACCCGTAAGACCTGTAGACACACATTTGGGTAACAATCTACTGTATTGGTCTACATATACAGTATCACTTGCTATTGATCACTTTTTCATGTATTTTTCATTTTCTCACTTTAGCATCTTACACTGATCATTCCCTATCTGGAAATTCTGAAAAAGTTTCACAAATTATGATGTGTAAATTATTTATAAAACCATTGTTAGCTCATCTGTCTACCTGTGAGGCTGCGTGGCCTGTTGTCTGCCAGCTCTGAGATGGCTCCGGTGGTGACGGTCTTCTTCATCCGAGACGCTGCAGCAGCTGCACCCAGAACAGGCTTAGTCAAAGCATCATCACTGCTTGCCCGCTTCAGCTGCACACACACACACACACACACACACATGTCCAGTGATTATTTTATATATATTAATGAAGTCACACAAGTGCATCTGCATCAAAATCTAATATTCTTCGCTGCAGCAATGCTGCTATGCATACAGTATGTATGGCTATATAATTAGTGTTCTCATGAATCAAAATAATGTTTAATTAAAAAAATATATATATCATATACATGCTCAGTGGTGCATTTGTGCAAAAATAATGCCAAGGTCTTTGTGGACCAATATCTAGATACCACGTTGAAAATATGGGAAAAAAATAATAAATTAATTAAAATATTAATAAAATAAAAGAACAAAGGCATTTTATAACAAAACCCATGTCTTACACCTACTGCATCTCCAATAAATTCTCATGAACAAAAGGTAAAATGTATTTCGTATGCATATACCATCGCTGTCAATAATTACCAACCAAAAATAAACCATCAACTAGCTCTGAAGATTGTATTTACTGATCATTGCAGCCTTATTAGAGTATATTTGTATTCAGACTATATTTCTCTAAACTGTGCTGTCCTGTAACACCAAGTTTATGGGAAGTTGTGGTGTGTTTTATAGCTCATGTAAAACATCAGGCATCTCCATTATGACTGTTACTCGGTGAGGATCAGTGCATGGTCAGTGGCTAGACTGGACTAAACACACATTATAACTGCAAGGGGTCATCTCACACAATAAATAAGGGGACCTTGGATTCACTCACCTCTACATATTGTGTTCCAGCTCCCACTCTGCTGGGTCTGTCTGGTTTCAATCCATTTACATTATTTTAGTAAAATATTATTTTTGCAAAATTCTGTGTATATTGTGATGATGTTGGACTGGTATTTTTTTACGTCCTGCCATATCCAAATGTCACATTTTTTATAATGATTCCTTTTTCCGGTCTTCGAGTACTTCCTTTCCACTCATCCTCTGTTACTACAGATTCCTATTTCTCTATTTTCCACATTCAGTTTCTTCATTCTCCCTCCTCACTTTCACAACACCTCATCATTAATTCATAAAAAGAGAAAGACGCTTTCAGCAAGTGACTAAAAGAATACCCACACATAATACACACAGAAATTGTCATTTTCAAATGTACAAATCATTAGATCAAATATTTGATGGATTTTTGTTTGGTGATTATTGACTTCTCTAGTCATGTTTGTATTTTTTTGTGTATTTTAAGCTGGAATTCTAAAACAAAGAATTCAATGTGAACTGAATCGTGGTGAAATGTGAGACTTCTTGATGCATTCAAATTGAATCATTTTGGGTCTTACCCGGCTGAGGCGCAGGTCGGAGGCGAGAGTGCTGGAGGAGCGGGATGTCTTCATGCCCGTGGAGGCGTTAATGGAGGCGGAAGTGTGTGTGAGGGAAGAAATCAGCCGTGTCCGCTCTGGGCCTGACGTCTTGGGCAACGCCGCCTTTGCGGTGCCCCCTTTCAACATGGCTCCGTTTACTGGCACTTCCTACTTGGGCTGCAGACACAGAGAAACAATAATTATAATAAAGGAATAAAAACAGAAGAGCCATAGTCAGCCAAACCATAACCCAGGCTTAGGAACCAATATTATTATGTTTTTATGATATTAAGTATTATCATAAAACAAATAGAACGCATAGAAACCAATATTACAGTTCTTGGGGGTGTGCCGCAGATGTTGACCAGTGGCATAATCCCTTTTTTCACTTGCATGAATTACTGATTCCCTTTTCTGCTTTTAAAATGTTAGGTTTATTCTTATGTATCCTGTGACTGGTGTGCGGCTAAGCTCTTTGGTTACTAAATGGTGGATCTCCATTTTTCAGATGGATAATAACATGAATTTTGAAACTTCCCTAAAGCATTGCACTTCAAAATAACTGGCAACCCAGAAGCCGTCTGTGTGTTTTTATAAATCATGAAAAGCAGAAGAAGACTGAGTAGAGTGAAAGGGGTGAGAGAGGAAAAGTAATATAAGAGGAACAGTTGAATATATCTCTTTAATATGACATTTAATCTGTAGTCAGGAAATGAAAGCTGCTCTCAAAGCCCTAACCTTGGTTATTTTCCAACATATTAGCATTTACATTTAAATGCTTTATATGCCATTACCTAATTTATGACCAATTTTTTACAGTAATGTTTTTACGTTACACCTCAGAAAATAAATACAGTGATACAGATTGTATAATGGGTGGAACACCAAGTACGTCAATATTACATTTGGCCATATGCTAACTTAGGTTCAATCAGACATTTTGATTCTGTATACAGATGGCTGTGAGTGCTTAAAGCTATCACTGTCACTGCTACAGACATCTGAAAAAAGGGAATGACCCATTTTGAGCACAGAACATATTAGTGCACTTAGTGGAGGTAATGTGAGAGGAGTGAAGGGTGGCTATTCTCTGGAGAGCCCTAAGTGCTCTTCACCATGGAGAGTAAAGGGAGGGATGGGACCTGTAGTGCAGAGAGAGAGAGACAGAAACAGACAGAGAGGAACAAAGAGATCTTGGTCATTTCCTTTAATGTTTTCTGCAGGTTACCATATCCTCTGGTCTGGCCTTTTGAACTGGTCTCATAGATTTGACTGATGGTGGTGTCCAAACGAACACAGACACATTAACAGCTGTCACCTCTAGAGACATGAAACTGAGAGTCTAGGGAAAGAACTGGTGGGCTATACTGCTTCTAACCGGTAAAAAAGAGTCTCAGATTAGGGCAGATGTCATTATAATCCGTATTCTCAAACCTCCACCCACCACTACTATCTTTCTTTACTTTGTTTCTTATTCCATTGTATTACTGCTTTGCTAAATGCAATTTTTCATGTGCATTATGTTTCATTATTTGACCTCAGGCTGACCCTGTCATTAGTTGGGAGCTGTAAATGTCATTAGCTAGGAATCCTATCAGCTAAATTTGCCACTTTAGCTTGTTTTTCAATAAAATCAACATAAAAAGGGCAATTTAGTTGTTAATCTATTGTCAATTATTTATATGGAAATTTATTTTCAGTTAAAATGTCATGACAGTGATGATTCAAGCTCAAATATATATGATTTCTTCATATAGCACCTCCGGTCTTTTAGCTTTAGCATCCATATGAAACGCAGAGCAGTGAGTGTGTGTGTTTTAATTTTAGGTGAGGTGGTGCGGATGCCTATGATTAATTTATAAATAAAACATTTTAAATTTTTAATTTATAAACACAACGATTTCTTAACACAATGACTGTTCTGAAGACCTTTGCTGAGGTGAATATCTGTGAATAATGTAGGAGTATGATTTATTACTTGGTACTCAGCTTATAATAATAACAGCTCTTATAGTTACAATGAGAGTATAACATAAGTAAATGACTAAAATGACAAGTTAGTCTTCTGCACAACACTGCTGAGGACAGGCTGTATCATGTTTCAGTGAATTTCTCAAACACTAGATATTAAGTGCAATTGTATATAATACATTTTCCAGTTGACAAATATGTACTTGTTCCCATTCCAAAAAAAAATATGTTCCACAAACATCCAATCAACATGTCTAAAAAATGGATAATCTTTAAAAGTACATTGACATCTATGTTATTAGTATTTGTATATTTACAAAGCTATTAAATTAATGCATGAGATGTCAAAAACTTGAGTTACTCATGAAACAGGAACCAGAACTTTTACATGCCTAAAACAGTTTAGCACCACCCATTTACTCTGAAGCTGTAAGCAATGTTTACTTTTTTAATGATAAATAATCCGGGAAAACCAATAAGGAAAAAGAGCTTGTTCAGTTCTTAAGCATAAAGAGAGGTGGATAAAATGTTAAATACGGAATAGTGACTGTTTTTGTGCATCAACTCACAAAAATGTATGGGTGACTGAGAAATAAAATACAATGAAATCCTTTAAAAAGTAAAACATGGAACAAACTCTCATTCACAAACGTCCGTGCTTTGGTCATGCCGCAATTCAAAGCAGTGTTGTTTTAGTTAGTGTGACTGGTTAGGAAGTACAGAGCTCTATTCACTGAGTGTCCATGTAATGAGAGAGAGGCTTCAGGCTCTTATCTGATTACAGCACACTGGATGAGGGAGCAGTCATATGATGGAGAGACCGACTGATGCTGTGTGAGGTACAAAGCCACAGGGTAAGACGAGGGTAAGAATGCGAGGGCTAATTCTGAAACTGAAATTAGCTTAAAGCATCCCTTAAGGTGTAGAACATACAACAACACAGGACTAGGCCTCTCCGAAGATGCCTGATGTCCATCTTTATACGCTCTAGAGGAGGATAAAGGATTAGATCAGTGAAAGAAGCACACAGATATATTCAATCAGCCATGACACAGCCAATTTCTTCTGAATGACATGTACAAGGTTAACATTTTTAAGAACAAATAGAAGCTGACATGCCACCAATTAGCCCTGTGTAAACTGCATGCCTGTATTTGCCACAAACCGTTTAGAACTCGGACACCAAATATATTATGGCTGACTGACATTGTGTTGAGTGGAGAAATATGCAAAAATGATGTTTTGCAGAACCAGCCCTTAAGTCCTGCAAAAGCTTTAGAATTGGCATCTACTTTGATCAAAAGAGGAATAATGCCTGAATCTCTCTTTGAAATCTCTCTTTGAAAATCAGCTTTAGACTGGTTTCAAATGTACATTCTGAGAGGCACAGGTTAAATGATTGTGTCCTAGTCACTATACTGGCAGATTGGGCACAATTGTGTAAAGATGGCCTCAACATTTTCTCTGAAAACCAGGACATTTACCCAGGACTGTAAGTGACCCGATTAAAGCTACAAGAAGAGCACCAGAATTAGAAAGAGTAAGCCTGTGTGAGTTAAAGTGCATATCACACAGAGGAGGATGTCTACAGGTTTAAATATCTATATACTAGAGGTCAACTGATATTGAATTTTACCGATACCGATAACTAGGTTGGTCCGTACTTGCTGATAACCAATTAATTAACCGTTATTTTTAAAAATGGATACTGGATTAAAAAATAATTACATAAAAACAACACTCCACGTACAATAGTACTGAACTTTATAATGAAAAAAGAAAAAACCAGTACTAAATTATGAAAATGTGCTATATGAAATAAATATGAATATAAAAATAAACATTGTGGTAAATTAAAGACATGCTTTAAAACTGAAACAAATATAACCCCGGAAAAAATATCGATGTAGATTTTTGCCGATAACCAATACTTCCGGGAATCAACTATCAGTGCCGATTAATCGGCAAAACCGATATATCGCTCGACCTCTAATATATACATTACCTGTCAAATATTTGGACAAACTTTTGATTCAACATTTTCCTTTATTACTGGCTACATTGTAGATTAATACAGAAAACATCACCTATTGCTATGATGACAGATTAACGCCTTTCAATCAGAATCATGAGGTATCAACCTGGAATGGTATTTAATAAACATGTGTGCTTCATCAAGAGTTCATTAGTGGAATTTTGAACTTTCCTTGTTAATGTGTTTGTGATCATCAATTGTGATGATAGGTTTGTACACAGTTAAAGATCCTGTTCCACTACGGTTCTACTCCACATTAATATATCATAAAAGTCCATCATCACCTTATTACAAAACTCTTTTTTTTGTTAACTGCATAATTCTATGTGTTCCGCCATTATTTTGTTTGTTTTCAATAATAATCCACAATGTAGAAAATATTAATAATAATAAAAAAAAACTAGGGCTACCCCTGACTAAAGATATTCCTAGCCGACTAACACCCCCGCATTTTAGCGATTAGTCGACTAATCGTTTATTTATGATATAATATAATAACTTGCATTTATACAAGGAAAGGTACAGTCCAATGGGCTCGGCTCTACCCTTCCACTACAACTGGTTGCGCAGCAACCGAGACGCAGCTCGAGCGGAACTGAGGTAAAAA
>JBBKCR010000080.1:10696224-10707310 GCA_037577295.1 Ladigesia roloffi | reverse complement strand
ATACTGTACAATAAATAAACACAACACACATGTGGGCACAATGACACAGAGTACAAATAATGCAGCTAATAGTGCAGTTTGAACAGTATTGAGCATCTTCATAGTCTACTAGGGACTATCCAAATAAAGTGTAACCAAAATTCAGAATTAAACCAGTAATTTAGGCTGAAAATGTAAAAAAAAATAGTGTGGAAATAGTGAAATAGTGTGGAACGTTTACCAGCACTCTATTTGACTTTTCTGTGCTGATGGGTTTTAATGTGTGTGTGTGTTCAAGGACCTTGTGGAATATAAATACAGACCCACACACACTCAGCATGCATTCCTAATCTGATCACAGATCCTGCTTTCCTTGATGTGCCAGATGCCTAATATAGTCACACTGCTTCAGTCTCTATTAGCCTGTTAAACAGTGACATAATCCTCTGAGAATCCAGCTCAGCCCTGTAATCTTACATAGTCGCTCTACAATGTAGTATATAGTAAAAACAAAACCCAAAGTCATTTTAATGCCTACCTGTTCACAGATATGTGACTTCATTTAGCCCTCATGCAGCATAAATGGCCATATTTATGTGGACCGTTTGTGGATAATGTTTTTTGCTGCTTACTCATATATTAAAATGTCTGCAAACCTCTCTGGAACCTTCTCACTGGCCATTATATCACATGCATGCAAATTATTTAGGTGCACTTTGCAGGTATACAATAACTGAAGGTTGCCTAGCTTTTACTGCAAAATGTATTAGTGCTTCTACACCCCTTTCATCACTGTATATTTGGTTGGTGGGCCACAGCCGTGAGACTAACTTGAGTTTTTAACATTCTGTACATTAGACACCCAAATTGTTGACACTCTTTCTGCTTGTATAGTTAGAGAATGTTTCTCAGCTTTTTTTGTGCATTATTTTTTGGTGGTCATCTGCTTATCCTTTAATCAGTGGTCAGTCTGTGGCACAGAGCTTCACCTGGCTTTCGTGTAACTTGTTGCTCTCAACCATGCCAGACCCCAACACACACGCTAACATACATTTTCCATATTAGGGTCAATGCTTTGATGAAAAATTCACAACACTCCAATCTCCTTTGATGGATGGGTGGCTGACGAATAGTAGCAGATGGGCTGTAGCCCATTACCATATACCTATGAAGTGCTCAAAAATGTAGTTGGAAAATGGTCACTGCTTGTGGTACAAAATAGATGTTCCTAATTTCTTTTTCTATCACATTTTCCACAGTTTCCAATTGGCAGACGGACAGCCTGTGATATCTATTGGCATGGTGTCTCCTTTCATGACAATGAAAATATTGCTTCTGGACAGGTCAATAAGTTTCCAGGTAAGCCTCATCCTTTGTTAAGAAGTGTTTCTGTATTCAAAGTTTGGGCATAGTTCTGAAACTATGGTCTGTAGTCCTTACATGGCACCACTGATGTACACTTGAGCTTGAGACCCACCCCACACACTGCCCCCTGGGTGCTGTGTCTCTGGTTTCCCACTGCTTCCTTTGATGAATGGGATAAATTCACACTCTGTGCTTTGCTTAGGTTTGTTCATATGTGACTGAAACCAGAAAAGAGGAATAGATTTTGATGTGTGACCAGAACAAGCCTTTTAGTATGAACACGATTGCCACAATTATAAATAAATAAATACATCTGCTGTTATCACAGAATGTAACATTGTAACTAGCTATTATGTGCTCACTCACTCCAGCCATGAAGATACTAATAGCAGGAGAGGTTAATGCTAGCTTTGATAGAAACATGTCAAAACACACAGTACATCTCTGCTTATTGCATGTGGTGCTTCACAGATGCAGAAAACTCAGACGCCCACGTTTGCTGGGGAATCTTTGGTCTTGCCATTTATATGGATGTTATATTGACACCACCGTCCTAAACATTGTTGCAGACCAAGTACATCTCCTCATTGCAATGGGATTCCCTAGTTGCCTCAGGTTTCTGTAAAATTGCATTGTGTCTGTTGTAAAGAGTGTTAAATAATTGATACAATTGTTTTGAGGCGTCTGTGCTGGTTAAGCATTTTTTGTTTCTGTATGATGGTGAGGCTTATTAGCATTAAATGTTTTTTGGTGTAGAATTAAAGATGAAAGTTATTGCACTGACTTAATTTCATTTTCAAAACAACACTAGTAAAAATCTTGTGGACATTCTTTCCTTGTTGTCATTTCGCAATGAATGTGATCCAATGAAATGCAATCATCGATCTGTGCCTTTATTAGCTGTACCAACATTGTAAACCAGACTTGGACACACTTGAGCATCATAGCTCTAAAAATAGACTTAACTTTAGCAATAATGTTTTCCATTAATCAGACTGCAAACACAATAAAATTGGGTACACATATTCGTCTGTGCAAACTTTCCTAATACACATGAGTCAAATCAGCTAATTGTTTTGGCCCACTTGTCGCTGCTTGAAAATAATCTACACTGCCTGTCAAAGTTTTCTGCATCTAAATCTACACACAAAACTCCTTGGGCTTGAGCTAAGCCAGATAATACACAATTGACCCCATGAAACTTAGTAGAGTATTAGCTTATTTTCTGCAACCCAGCCACTGTTGCTGGTTTCCAAGGTCACATTGTCACTATTTAATTGCAGGAATGATTGAGATGTTGCGTAAGATCAACTTAAGTCGTGCAGTGCGCACTATGCATGAGCTTTTCCCGGAGGAGTACAACTTCTACCCACGCTCATGGATTCTGCCTGAGGAGTACCAGCTCTTCTCCACTCAGGTACAGAATCTCTCGGGAAAACAAAGCAACGAGAACACACTGAAATGTCAGTAATGCACTGAACAGTATTATGATTCCATCATTTGGCAGCCAACTCAATTAAGTTTACTCCACAATGAGTCATGAAGGGATGCAGTCTAGCGTATGAGTGCACCTGATTTATTGGAAGAACGCTGTCTATACAGGTTTACTGCGGTCCATCGGTTTTTATCAACCACATTCTACTGTGTTCCTCAAAACACAGGCACCAATCCGCCATTATTTCACCATAGCAATATATGATAGTTGCTTTGTATTTTTTTTTACGTCAGTGTCTTTGCTGAATTGTAAGATCTCCATTGACAACTGTTGAAGGGCTAGAAGAGTACTAATGCAATTTGTCTAATGCAAAGAGAAAAGGGAGCTCAAGTCCCACCTGTATTTGTCAGTTAGTGTCTACAGGGTGGATTAACCCCAACAATGGAGCTGTGCCTGATATGGTGGTGGTGAAACACACCACCATACAACTACATTGGTGATATTGTTGCTATGCTGACAATAGTACAATGATATCTGTGGTCCAGATGGTTAACATATTGTGCAGTAACAGAATATATATAGTCTCTTGTAAAATGCCTGCAAAATGCTTGATTAGTGTAGAATTAATGTACGTGTAGCTAATAAACTGGTAATTCTGTTTGCATTCTAAAATATATCATGAATACATTAGATCAATAGAAGGACACTCATGTAAGGATCCAGAACACTTCACACCACTGTAAATTGCTTGATGAGACAACTGATTTATCTCATTCAATTTTTGTTCTCTGTATGAGAGCATGTTTAATAGAACTAAAGACTCATTTTGTCACACACTTCCTTCTGTGTACCATGCCAAGTCATGAGACATTATTCATGATCATCAGGAAATGAGTAATATGCATCTGACAAGCAAGGAAGCACACCCTTTACCAAAGTTATTTTTTGTAATTGGCATACATGCTCAATGTAAAATTTCTTTCTGTAGTTCTTCACTTATTCTTCTAAAGCATCCAGCGGCTATTTCTGTGGTCTAGCTGAGTGAAGGTTTACGTGTTAGTAATTGCCAAAGACAGAATCACCATAAAACCAGGCTAAGCACTTTAACTGCTGATATCAACTAATCAGGAATGACAAGATCTAGCAGATATGGGATCTTCCTTATTTCTAATCCCCTTTTGGATACCACAGATAATGCCTTAATATCATCTCTTAATCTTAGAATTTGGAATAACAGCTTGTCAGATTTTATTTCTCTTTTTCTGATTAGTGAGATTTAATCTCATCAGTGTTTGTGTTTTAAGTGTATGTTCAACCGTTTAGACTGTAGAGGGCAGCAGAGTTCTACTTTATTTTTATTCTGGAGTTAGAAGAGAGTTCTGTTTGTTCCTCCTAAAAATATTATACAAATGAACAGCATCTCCAGTTTTCCTGTTTTTTTACATCTTATGCTAGTGGGAGAGGAATAACAGGACCTCAGTACAGCACAAAACACATCAGACCATAGACCTAGATAAAATATGATTTTTCCTTTTATTGCTGCTCATATATATATTTAAGATTGCATGTAGTATTTTGTTTATGGAGAATTAAGCAGATTCTGAAGGAATCTGTCTGTCTGTCTGTCTGTCTCTCTCCCTCTCTCTCTCTGTCTCTCTCTCTCTGTCTCTCTCTCTCTCTCTTTCTCTCTCTCGCTCTCTCGCTTTCTCTCTCACTCTCTCTCTCACACTCGATGCTGGTGAGGGCTGGCGTTTGCTGGGTGACATAAACGAATTGGCTGTTAGCCTTTTTCTCCAAGTGATAATTTGAAAAGACTACACCTGACATGAAGGAAGCATGTGCAAGCTTTCACACCCCTGGGTTGGTGGTTTTCTGTGACTGAGGCAGTCCAAGATAGTGGGTGGGACTGAACATGACGAAATTAGGGCATTAGTAAAAAAAAAAAATGCTCTCAAAAGAAAAAACAAGAATTAAATTATCGGTGGATCTCAGTAAAGGTCTTTATAGAGTGGGTAAACACTAGGCCAGTGTGAAGGGCGAGGCTTTGCTGTTGGCCCAGATTCAACAGGAGCGCCTTTTCATTTAACATGAAATACGTTTGCAACCAGAACAGCTCATGAGCAGTATAAATGACTTTTTCCCCACCACAGACACACACACACACCTACATCAGCTAAGTGCTTGTTCTGGACTGGGAGCTGTTGATGATCTACATGTTGCTCCTCATTTAAGCATGCAAGAATGGATAGCATTGAAAATCAGCGTAGTGAAACGTTTCAAGTAGGGGTGTTAAAAACATCACATAATCTATGCATCGCAATGCAGATGTGGACGATTCCGCATTGATGCAGTGGCAGACGCTTATCAGTTGTATAAGTTGTTTCTTAATTGACATTGCATGGTGACTTTCTGGCTGTGGCATAAAATACTAGTAAAAAATCTGTGTGGTAAAGCAACACCACTGCCCAGTGAAATGGGCACTATTATGTCTCGTTAACTCACATAATATCACCAAAAAAACACATTGTGGGGGATGCTTGAATGACTTGGCACATAAAATTAAGCATCCTTTTGGATCTATGAATCCAAGTTACTTATTTTAACACAAATTACTTCTGACATATTACATATAATGCTTAGAATCAGGTTTAGGATTCAATATAGTGCAGAATCTGCCCTGCTTTCATTCTTGAGAGACAAAAATCTGCAGCATCTTTCTTGGGAGTCAAAAATGAAATTGTACAGAACATATTTAACTTAGCACCAGGTTATAACTTTTTTAAGGTGCTTTGTTGGGGAGGGAATTGCCTTTCATGGAAAGAGCCTTGACCTTAATCTGGCCTGTAATAACTGTAACCCTCAGACCTGTGGGCACTGGGGACTGGGTGTGAAACTGTAATCTGTAGCCCTGTGAAAATGTCACCAGGACCCTTGGGCCGGACGTCAGGTCTGAACATTAATTTAGGTGTTGTTCAAAAAAATATGTTGCCACTGGCTCTGCTATTTCATTGCCAAGAACCTTATTTTTAGAGACAGAAAGTAGACATCATATGGAACTTGGAGAAAAGTTGCACAGATCATAATTTGGTGTCCTGATTGGGCCATCATTTAGACTGTTAGCTGGCCAGAACATCACTTCAGTGGAACTTCATGTATGCTAGTCAACAATTAATTATTGTCAAGAAAGAATTCAAAAATGGCTCACTTGCAGCGATGCATTTACTTATATTTAACAAACTCTTGAGCTTTTGTCTTCATTACAGCTGTTAGAGTTTTCAAATAGTTGTTCCACATGTAGTGATCACTCATAAAATGACTGTCAGACCTTTCTTTCTCTCTTTATTCACAGATCCGTGTCTTGAAAGATAATGACTCCACCATGAGACCAACTTTCATTGTCAAACCTGACAGCGGCTCCCAAGGCGATGGTATCTACCTCATACGGGACCCTGCTGACCTCAGGGTCTTTTCAGGTTCTCAGGTCAAGCAGGCAGTAGTACAAGAATACATCCAAAAGCCCCTGCTCATCGACAAGCTCAAGTTTGACATTCGCCTCTATGTTTTGGTCCGTTCTTTGGAACCTTTAGAAATCTACATTGCTAAAGAAGGCCTATCTAGGTTTTGCACTGAACCCTACCAAGAGCCTAGCCAGAAGAACCTCAATCATGTCTTCATGCACCTAACAAACTATTCACTGAACATACAAAGTGGAAACTTTGTCCATTCGGACAGCTGTAGCACGGGCAGCAAGCGTACGTTTTCTAGTGTTCTTTATCGCCTAGCATCCAAAGGTGTGGACATTAAAAAGGTTTGGTCGGACATTATTGCATTGGTAATCAAGACAGTTATTGCACTTGTTCCTGAACTGAAGGTGTACTATCAAGCTGACATACCTCCAGGCAAACCAGGACCTACTTGTTTCCAGGTATGTTCATGTGTGTGTAGCACCTATTTCCCTCTGAATACTGCAAATGTGTAACCTAAAGTTTTTAACTTGTCTGGAAGTGCAAACAAAAAAACATTGAGACCCAAGAATAGTTTCTCATGGGCATAACCCAGAAAGAAGACACTTGGCATTTTTCAAGCTGTGCAATAACTGTAGTGTCTGCCATTATTAGCCAACGTTGGTGCAGTGATTTTAAATCATTTAAATAATTTCGATCAGCTTTACAGGGCGCAGTTGCAATAAGAAAACAAAAATGTAACACACGACAAGGAAAAAGGGACTTACTGTCATCTTGCTGCATTTTACCCTGGTTGGTATGCATTAGTTTAGTTTTACTGCAGTGTACTGTGAGGGCGACCTCTGTCATAAAGCAATCACCCCTCGTCTGGTCACGGCAGAGCAGAGGAAACAACAACAAACTAATACACGTGGCTCTGCAGGGCCAGCTCAGCACCGCGGACCGCCGCCGTTCCAATCTGATGAGCAGTTAACTTGTTTTGTTTTAAATCAGATTTATTATAATGTAATTAAAGCTGTAAGCTGTATATTTGGATATGTAGGATTCTTTTAGGATCAATGGAACTGTTACTGAGTTATTAACAGTAGGGTCTGTGCTGCAGGTGTCTCCTGGTGTGTTTGAGTATGTACCCAGTCCTGTCGCCTGGACTAACATATATTTATCTGTAAAAATGTAAAGATCTCATGAAACAGGCTGTAATGTGGTATCCGTCATCATCAAGGCGTTTGATTAACTGGGTTAATAAGTAAATGATTGTTGTCTAAATATCTTTTTATTACATTATTCTAAACCCAACAAATGAATGTTGAAATGCTTGAAAAAAAAAATTGTATAAATACTACCTTTATAATGTGATTTGTTTGTAGATTTTGGGTTTTGATATCTTGCTGATGAAGAACTTGAAGCCTGTTCTGCTTGAAGTAAATGCCAATCCCAGCATGAGGATAGAACATGAACAGGAGGTGGGTACAACCAAGAGTCAAGTTTCAGACCTTTGTCATCCCAGCCATGCACATTAAGTTCACAGATGAAATATCATCCTCCTGGACCATAGGTGCAACATACAACACTACAGCAGCACACTCCGACATCAGCAATGAGGGTATAAAGGGGGGATGAATTATAATTAAACATATATATATATATATATAAATCAGTTAACTTGCTTTGTTTTCAATCAGATTTATTATAAGGTAATTAACATAAGCTGTATATTTGGATATGTAGGATACTTTTAGGATCACTTGAACTGTTACTGAGTTATTAACAGTAGATACTGTGCTGCAGGTGTCTCCTGGTGTGTTTGAGTATGTACCCAGTCCTGTCGATGAGGAGGTCAAAGTAGGAGTCATTAGAGATACACTCCGTCTGATGGATCCTGCCCAAAGGAAACCTCACATGTGAGTCTCCCTGTTGTGAACACACACACACACACACACACACACACACACACACACACACACACACACACAAAGACACACACACACACAATTGTCAATATGTCTGTTGTGGCTTTAATAATTTAAATATATTAAATAAATTACTGAAAAAAAATGTGAGATTCACAAAATGGTAATCCACTGTGACATTTAGATGGCTTTCAGTTAAACTCAAAGGAATGAAGAAAGATCTACACAAGAAGGTTCAAGCATTTTTGGTTGTGCTTTTGAAAATAAATTTACTATGCCTTAGACAGGTAGCTGTCTAATCTGGCCTGGACAGATTTTTGGGTTAATATTATAATAATGTTGAGGTTTTTACCACAAATGCTTTACTGCAATAGCCAAACACGCTCTTTGACAAATCATATTTGTTATTTGCTGTAAATTCTTGAAGTTCCTGTTTCTGCAGGTTTTAGATGAATCATGTGGTACCACAAGCCTATCATAATAAAGTTCTGGGTGAAAAAAATGTTCTATGTTCTATTCAGAGAACACTAGCCTGCACAGTATGATGTATGTTTCTCCTTCATTTGCTGAATAAAAAAAAAAAAAAAAAAAATTGCACTAGTGCAAATGGTATATTTTTTAAATTCTTGATCACCTGATGGCCCTTACACTTAATGGGTGCCCGTGCTTTTGAAAATAGTTTGTTTTGTAAATCACTTTTTCATTCAGTGCTGTTTACTTCACTTCATCATGAATATTTTTGCCATCCGTTCTCTGAAATATGGAAAGGTTGCATAAAAGACAGTACCATGACAGAAAACTAGGTCTCTAATAAAATGCGCGATTTATATGAGTGTCATGGGACACACATGCTCTTTGATTTCCAGCCTGCAAGATATACCAGCGTCCACAGCTGAATCACACTCCTCGTTTCCCTCATTTCTCACTGGGCAGGCAGCTGACTGGGCGGGCCACTGTGGTCCTCAGGGCGGATTTTAATATGGCACCTTCTTATCTAGAATTTATCTGCCAACTCAGGACCACCTTCCAACATTCGGATAGTAAGGTGAAGACAGATTCACGCCTGTACCACCTTGGCAAGGCGATTGGTCCATGAGCTGCGATGCATCTGAATTTTGCACTCTGGCTGTTCAGACCAGCTGGGGTGACCTCGTGCCGCTTTTTACGAGGGGCTTGGGTAGGAATTGCAGCAAATCAATGAGGATGGTGGTACATAAAATTGTGTACATCAAACTCAATTAGCAAGACAAAAGAACAGTGTGTACATGATAGCTGGGTGGCCCATTGGTTTTGGGAATTGCCTTGGCAATCAGAAGGTCATCGGTTTGAATCCCAGGACTGCTAGCTGCACCACTGAGATACACTTGAGCAAAGTACTATCACACACTGCTCCCTAAGCACTATGTTGATGGCTGCCTGCTGCTGCACTCTGTGAATGGGTTGAATGCGGAGAGCGTATTTCACGTTTTGTGCTGTGCTGTGTTCACGCATGACAATAAGGGGTCACTTTAATTTGCTGTTCAGTGTTGATATAAACACACTAGCCCCCAACTCGTAATTTGAGCTGCACCTCTGTCTAAGTGTAGCATTAGCATGTTGATAAATTTGGTATCAGTGCTGAAATGCCGTCACAAAGCCATGTCTCTATAAAAGCAAAAATACAGCTGTCTCATGTGGGGATAGTTCACTAGAATTGGATATAGACCATTTTATGGCTCCGGGTATAAACACTGGCGAGTAGAATGGACAGTATAGTGGGCAGGCTGGCATTAACTTTTAGCCTAGCATGGACCCCACCCAATTGCCACACTTCCATTTCCTGGTACACCATTTGCAGTGCCCCCTCCACTGGCCACTGGGATCAGGAGATGCCACAGTCTGAAAGCCTGGTTCCTGTAGCAATCCATGTATGCAGAGCTTCTTTTCAGCATGCCTTCCTCGTGATACATTTTTTGTTTATATCTAAGCTAAGAAAAAATCCTAAAGGTAAAAGGCATGAACCAACTGTTCTGGGACATATGTGAGCACAGGTTTGGCCATTTTGAAGTGTTTACTACAGCCTAAAATGAAACCTTACATTTACTCAGGGAAAAAAGGGCATGTGATACGTAAGAGCGTGGAAGAAGGTCTGTTCACTATGTTGTACTATTTTAACACACATTATGTGTCCCATATTTTTACTTCTTAAATATTTCCAGGAATTCAGAAACATCTTCTGCATCAGGCTATTACAGATTGCCTTGAGTCATCATGCAAAGAAGATACTACGAATAAATAAATATAAAATATGTATTTTTACAGCTTTCATCTCCAGTGACTGGATAATGTGTACATAGGTATGTCCAAGTCTGTGGGTTTGTGCATGTGTGTATCTTCATTATGTTTCAGCAAACTTGGAATGAGGGTCTCTGGAGACTCTGGCCTATGCTTTTTATGTGGAAAATGTGAATACTGGAAATCCTCTGTTGAAATTTCAAACTCTTCTAGCTGATTTCTCTCTCCCCATTCATATTCATTTTAACTCTGCTAGTGTGAATTTTTATCATAATTTCAGTTTGCAGAATTAGGTATGTAAACCAGAGAAAAACAGAACTAACCTACTAGACCCATTCGTTAGTACCTAATACAAAAAACATCTCGCAGCTGACCACACAAACACACATTCAAACACCATGGACAGATCGGGGGAAAGATTCTTTTTGCACAATATCTCTTATGACTTTGTAATATTTTTCTCTTGTGTGCTGCATTCTGGTTCAACATATGAACATTTTAGGGATATAATATTACTGTGAACAATGTGTAAATGTCTGTTAGATTAGCACTGTTTTGCCAATGCTTGCTGAAGACACTGTATAGCAGTGTTGTGCAAGTTCACACTTTTCATGAACTAGTTCAAAGTTCAGTTCACGCATGCTCAAAGTGAACTGTTC
>JBBKCR010000080.1:10683074-10696124 GCA_037577295.1 Ladigesia roloffi | reverse complement strand
TCATTTTTCATTCTGCAGTTCTTTCCAACTAAGTTTGCATAAGTGTGTGGCACATTTAGGTTGCTTATAGGTTCCCAGTTCACCCTAAAACAGCTCGATGGGGTTTAAGTCTGGAGATTTCTGACCAATCCATGTTTTCCATCTAAGCTTGGACTTATGTTTTGGGTCACTGTCTTGCTGTAGGATGAACCTGACAAACTAGGCACCTACCAGAAGAACTGCATTATATATTTCCACTATATACAACACATACAAATATCAATATTGATAATTCCTCTATTAGACTTTGTGCGCTGTATTATTTTGCTGCGCTTAAGTTTTTCTTCCTGCTGTAAGAATGCAAATTTTCCAATTGTGGGACTAATAAAAAGTTAGCCAGGTGTAGTTACAAATTGGTACTCACACAAAAAAAAGTATATTAAAAACAGATCCTTGCCTGTAGGTACCATATATAACCCTGACATTTTTATTATAGATATGTAAATGTTTTTGCTGTCAAAACATAAACCTCCATTCAACAAAAGTTCACTGCAGGATCAGGAAAAATGTTCTTGACTTTGATTGTAAGTTAATGAAAAAGGATACATTTTGGATTGTTAATATGGATTACATCATTTCTGACAAGAGTTTTTCACCCCCTGCTGCACCTGAACGGTTTATGAACACTGGGGAAATAAAAAGTTGTTTGTGTGGTTTGCTGTTTCTTAGGAAAATATGATGTCATCTTAGTAGATGAGATGTAACGTGTGTGTGTGTGTGTCTGTATGAAACTGTGCCTCATTATGTGTTTATTTCTAATATCTATTCATTTCTGTATTTTATCTTAGTTGTTGATATTAAAATCAGCACCATAGAAGAGAGCTGTTTGTCACAAAAAAAATATGAAAACGATTAATCAAGCTGTGCTGTGTGTGTGTGTGTTAGTGTTAGTGTTAGTATTAGTATTATTATGGATGTGCATGTTGTTTATTTTGGTGCTCCCAGTGCAGCAAATCACCAGTTGTGAGCATTATGAATTTTTCTCCATAACAAGCATTGTATCTGTCTCTATGACCGTACTTTTGTCTCAAATGGTCTATTAAATTAAAATAAATGAAGCAGCAAAATTGACTGCAGCCTTCAGAAAAACATTGTTGCCGCAGTTCCCAGCTGGTATAATGAAAATGGGGTATGAGTGTCAACAGCCTTTCTGTTATTAGAAGGCTAGAAAGTATGTATACCTGAATGTCAATGAGTCTGTACACACACATGTTAGGAACAGAATTTACACTTGAAATGTGTAAGTAGGTCATAAAACAAAGTCCTTGATATATATAGCTACTTTTAACAGTGTATTTGATTACTGTAAGTTAATTAGGAGGGGTATGATATGAAATTTCTAAATTTGTTGACCTGATTTTACACAGCTGATGTTTTTATCTTTCTAAAATGTAACAAGAATAAAATAACTTGGTTTTGTACATAACATGAATGAAACCATATATTTTCTTAACCATGAGAAAATCTGCATATGAATGCTGACAAAATGAAAATGTTCATATGTAAATTGAATCTGGTATCATGATATAAGATGTTTCCAGATTTTGAAAGCGTTTGAAATCGTACATTATTAGGGACTTGAAGATGGTTTGCCAAGAGAAGTGGGTGAAAACTGGATCAAAATGCTGCTGAAAGCTACTTTTGACCAAAGATATTTAGATGCTGAACTTGCTAGAGGCAACTTTTCTATTATTAATGTTAATTTGTGTAGTCTGAATTAGATTTTTCCCTGTCAGTTTTTTTTTTGTGCATTTTTATACATACAAATCAGAACTAAATTGGCTAATTTGCTATTTCATAGGTGCTGCTCTGAGGATTTATATTTATAAAGATTGACCAATTTTTTTAGTTTTGTTTTTCCATTCACCTAGTGTATCTACTGTTTATAAACCCAGAGGTGTTCAGTCCCTTTCAGATACACATCTCCGATTTTTAGGCAATTGTAAATATCACTAAAACCCAAAATTCTGTCTGTGTTATGTACAAATAATTGGTTTATCTGTCACAAGCTTGTAAAACACAAGGAAAAATCACTCATGTGTGCATGCATATGAGGGAGGATCAGGCAAAAATGTACTCATTACATTTTACATACTCTAAATGTATTTAAATATGGACCGCTAGTTGCTAGTTTTGCATGTAACTTTCCCTGCATTTTAAATAAAATGTGTTGTTTTATGTCTCAAAGATATGTTGTTGGGAGACTTGAACCAGTGGCTCGACAGTAACACAAGGCTCAAATATGTCCTGAAGGAACATTTACACTCCAAAATGCACTTCTGAATTTTAACTGCCAAGATTAGAAGTATGTACACTTTTAATCTGGGGTAGAATTTCATTCAAATAGAATGATATGCTCGGAATCTTATTTTATAACAATACTTGGCATCTTGATTCACATATACACGGAACAATATGTGAAGAAACAAATGTAAGAATTTGAAAAACCCTGAAAAGTTATGAGGATTTTTAATAGAAGTATTTAAACATGTGGTCATTTTAAACATATGTACAAAATTGAAAATGACATATATTTATTGGAGATGTCCTCTTGCAGCTACCACCTGCAGTACTTTTATGTGGCCTACACTGTGTGAAGCATTTGTATCAAAGATACTAACCGTGAATGAATATTAATCTGCATTCATTTCTTTGCCAACAGGTCTAACCTTCTAGGCGGGACGTCAGAAGAAGCGATTGTTGTGGAGGCAGGCTCAGATGAGAAGGCACGGCTGGTGGAGTCCCTTCCCTCTCTGTGTTTAAAGCAAGTCTTCCCCAAGTATATGAAGCAGTTCAACTATCTACGAGTAGTGGAGCGAATTGCTGACATTTTTCTGCGCTTCCTTGGAGTCAAAGGGACTATGAAGCTTGGTCCGACTGGGTTCCGCACTTTCTTCAGGCAAGGCCATGCACCTTCTTTATTCTATTTCATTACCTGAGACAGACATAACCTAGTCCTGCTGGGTGATACATGGTCTACTGTTGGTGTTATTTTTTTAAGTAGTGGGCATTATAGCCATCAGTCTTTGAAATGAAAAAAACTGTTCAATATCGTTCAAAATGAAAATAGAACAGAATCACATCAGGTTAGTAAGACTGTCTTTGAGTATAGAGCACCGGTACTCAAGAAGACACACCCTTACACTAACACAGTGTCTCTTCTAGGAATTGTAAGCTGAGTAACAGTAGTTTCACCATGGCATCAGTGGACATCCTTTATATTGACATCACACGCCGCTGGGCTGGTATGGTTCCAGATTCCAGAGAAGCTGGTAAGTGATCTGTCAGCCAAATGACTGTGGACTGGGTTTTATTAGATAATGCCCACCCACTTGCTCAGTTTGCCCCCCTCAGACAATTCTTTCAGTTCTTAGTGGGTCAAGACATCACTGTACATCTCAACATGCTTGGAGGAGATCACTAATATCATCTAACAGATGCCTGGGTTGCTGTGCAATGAGTGATGGGGGAGGGGAAGGGCCCTCCTACCCACATTAAGAGCGTGAGACCAAAACCTGCTGGCCAAGGATGACTGTGTTGTGGCCAGAGCTCGAAATCACAATCTCCCAGTGTTTGTACAGCTGCACTGCTGCAGAACTTTATGATTACAAATCATAAATATGTATGACTAATTATTCTGTCAAGCAAAATGCATGCTGCATGACTTGTAACGAATTATTGCTACAGACAATTATCCACAATGGTGGTACAGATTTTCTTTTCAAACTTTTATTTGATATGAACAGGTTAGTTTTAGACCACAAAGTTTCAGACCCATTTTTGTTGGCATGCAAATTGCATTAAACTTCTCGGCCCAGTCCTGAGATGTTTTCTTTGTTACAGAACTACAGATGGTCCTCTTACAGTAAAATTATGTTTAATACAGCCATCCTCTCATCTGACTTGTTTAGTGTCTAAGTTAATGCCCCCTAGAAAGTAATGGCTGCCATACATTTACATTAGTGCTTCTAATATGTGTTATGAGGGCCTTTAGGTTGGGGTCATGGTGGTACCATTTTCCTGCAGGAAATAGGGCCAGTATGAATAATGCATACCTCATCTTGCCCGTCCTAATCATCAGAGGGAATCTGAATACTGGGGTGTGAGATGTTCAGAACAGACAGAGGGGCGCAGCGTGAGGAGAATTCCAGAATATCTTAAGTGGTTGTGTGTGTCAAGGGTAAAATCGTAGTTGTTTGAGGAGTGGGAAAAATATGCGCATGCATACAAACACGTGCTGTATGAGGAGGCTAATAACAGGAGGGTAAGGTTAGTGTTTATAAAAAAAAAAAGGAGAGATCGGACTGTTTATCCCCGAGGAGGGCAGTGAGAAAAGAGCCCACCAACAATTTTCATTAATAGTCATAAAATAGAATCAAGCTGACTCGACATTTGTACAACCTTCAGTTCCTTATTAAGTCCTCAACACTCTTTCTCTTGTTCCAAAGCAACCGGCATCCCTACTCTTTGATGTTTATTAAGTTTTACATTATATACGTATAAGGAACCATGGAGTCTGTGTGTGGCAGTGTCTGAGGTTATTGACTGTTTTACACCTTTTTAAACTCTCAGTTTGGATCGTCAGATTTATTGAGTATAAAAATGTTATAACCTTGTTTTTGATTGTGATCTTTAACATTTCAAAGAGTAACAATCCTTTAGAGAATAGAAAACTCTATTTACATTTACATTTTCTATCGATCCAGGAGGAAACAAAGTCTATATAAACCCCATAAAAACCCAAAATACTCTTTACGAATTACATGGTTCTATATGCACAATTCTGAGTATAATTACTATAAATAAGTAAATTACTGTTACATGAATTACTAGTAACATCAATGATGGTTATGAGTATGTTATTGCACATAATAGAGATCACAAGCTATAATGACATAAGTAGAGATACTTCATATGCCATAAAAGGGACATTCCTCTTGTAAACGAAGGACATAATGTACATAAGAGGGACATCCCTCTTGTAGTCAGGTACTCTACTTATGGTTGATTAGTTATTCTGTAACCAGCAGTAATTGACACATTTCCGCCAGTGCCATAGTGACCATCACTCCACAACCGAAACTGTTAGGATAAGGCTTTGTCACCCATTCAGTTCTCAGTCCCAATTCGAGTCTTATATTCTCTTGTGTTGCTGGCATTTCTTACACTTTTAACATTCCTGCACCACCTTTTACAAAATGTCAAACCATCTTTCGCTAGAAAAGAGCCATTCATTTTCCAAACCAATGTCCGTTTCTGTTTCAGCCTGTCTAAAGTTACCCTGAAACTCCATAAAGTTACAACAATCATCTGCTTTTACCTTTAGACACATAACTCCCACAAACCCTTTGTATCAAAGCCCTGCTGGACATTCACCGAAAACCCAGAGATCCACTCTTTCTTTCTCTCTGAGGCTGAAATCCCCCTTTCATCTGAAGTTTAGTTTCCCATCCGTGTTTCTGTCCAAACTTTCAGTCTGCAAGATAACCTTAAAGAATCTCTTGTGACAATACAGGCTTGTAAATGAAACCTTAAACGGAAGAAATATGTAAATACGGAAGGTCCATGATTAAGTTTTCATCACCATAGGGGTTTGGTTTAGACTGAGTGTGCTAAATAATAGAGAGAAGAAACCCTGCGAATGAATAAATATGCAAAAGGAGGAATTCAGATGCATATGCATGACTCTAATTACTGTTGATGTTAATAAAGCTGACTAGCTCACTGCTTTGACTGCTGTAAAATAACTCGCTGTTTGGAAAATGATATCCCTGAGGTCTTTCTTCAAATCATCCCTTTTAACAGAATGTCTTCATCCCTGCTTAAAGTGGAGTCTCAGGATTTTTTAAATGAAATTCATATCAGGAAATAAACATTTAGGATGTGGAAAGGCTTTTAGATGATAACCATCACCACCCAACCCAATGATTCACTGCACCAAGCACCATTTATTGTCCACTGATCTGCAGCTCAGACGTTTCTGTCTCCAGATGAATGTTTTCCACTGCAGTTGTACCGAATCTTGCACATATCTGGACATACTACCTTTTTCTTATTCATACTTTTTTTTTCTTTTAACACGACTAGCGTTTTCTTACCTGCCACCTTTTGGGATCCTCAGTTAGCTTGCTTGTTAAAAACAAAAATGGCTAGGGAAAAAATTAAGGAATTCCTATACATATAATTAAAGTGTGTTTAAAAAAATGCTGAAGTATGTAAAAACATCTATGGACAAGCTTTGTAATTTTATATAAAATAAAAATTGAAACATTTACTAAATATTAGAATTCTCTTACCAAGTTCTCATACTTTGCAGCGTCTTCTTTCTGTTTTTAATCTTATCAGTATGATGTAAACCAGCAGCTGATGGGACTCTTTCTTTTTCTTGAAACAGGAATGGGACTGCAGGCATTTGTGGAGGCATTTTTCTACTTGGCGTCTCGCAGGTTTAAGGCGTTATCTCTGAGGGAGCAGGTCCTGTCGTTGCTGGAGATTTGTGAGAGTGCCCTCGAGGGACAGGGACATGTTGAGAAGTCACGGCATCAGAAACCACACTCCAGCATTAGCCCCACCACTGCTCATGCCACAGCCCCGCCCCCACTCACCTGCCCAGCCCCCACTAGCCGCCATCAGGAAGACTTAGCAGACCAAACACTGCCACCTTCTGCAAAAGCAATAGTGGAGTGTTGACGACGCTCATGGAATGTGGTTTAGCACAAGACAATGAGGAAGTATACGTTCGGACATAGGAACTGGATATGGTTGGGGACAAGCGGACGTTTTCTGGGATTGACCTTAGCACTTGCAGTTCACTTTAGACAAGCAGCTGATCCTACAGCATGGCCGTCTACAACTAACAAGCTTCACAAAAACTGCGGCCTTAAAACACTACCTTCCAGGATATGGCGTTGAGTGCACTAAAAGTTTACCTTTACTACTGTATTTATATTCGCGGGTATTTAATTTAATTGTAAGATGACTCTTCTCGTCAATCATAATATAACTGAGTCAGTTACTCCCACGAAAAGTGTTAATATAAAAAGGGCACGTCTCACTGGGTTTCATCCACGATTAACAAAAATATTAGCCAATGAACACACACAGGTCAGTTTCCCACTTTTGGGTATTCACCATTGATGGGAAAGTCAAATCCTCCACATAGACTTCATGTCTATGTACAGGGAACCTGACCTACAGTTTAATGCACATTCAACTTTTTATTGCACTTCAGGCATCTAAATCGCTTGGCTGATGTTTGCTTTGGATGGTCATGCAGAATAAACCTTGGATTTCAGAGTGATATTTTGTATGAGTTTCTGTTCATGATAATCACATTCTGAAGATCTCTCGAGCATCTTCTCGGAGGAAATATTACACTAAAGTGCTACATGAACTGTGTCCCAAATGCTGTGGTCCAGGTGGGCTGCATTTCTAGACCGCCATGCCAAAGCATATTCCAATCCTTTGAAACCAGCAGGGAAATGCAGCTTTTGGAGCTTTTTCAAGGACACGTCTGAAGGATCCTTCATGGTTTTCTTTTGTCAATAACACTTGTGCATATGCCTTACCTGAAAAAAGTTCTGGTAGGTTTAATCAGCTTCTACACACTGTTCAAAAAGGCCACGTAAATGTATAGTAAAATGTACAGAACACTGTTCATTCAGTTGTTTTAAGATGCAGGGTATAAAACAAACATGCTTTCAGTTAAAAGTAGAACGTTTAACTACAAACAGAATTTGTCTGCCATGTTACATCATGTCAGTGTTTAGCGTACCATCGTCTCGTCTAGATGACAATTTTTTTCTACTTCTTTTCAATGACGTTGTCTTGACAGATCTCGGTAGTTGACTTTCTTGGCTGCAAGATTTAGGCAGCTACGCGTTACATAATCAGTCTCTACAGAAGCAGCCCATAGCCGCAGAAGTAAATGTGTTTTTATAGGTTAGGTATCGTCCTGAAACTTGATTATGTCCTCATATTTTTAGTAGTTTTGGATAAAAGCATCTGCCAAATGATATAATGAACCCTTTACATTACATGCTGAATTTAACTAGCAATCCCAATTTTATCAAATTAATTCTGTTTGTCTCCAACACACAGGGAGACTATGTCGCTAAGAATAGAAGCTAGTATCTTTTAATGCTGCTAACTAGGGAGACTTTTCAATATTTCCTAGCAATATTAACTAAATTTCTTTTGAAAATTTGGGTCATTGTTTATTTAATAATTAACAATGTAATTTTATTAACTTTAAACTTGGATCACAATGCTGAAAGCCACATGATCTTGCACCATAACATTTATGGCATACATTTTTAATTGTATAAACAAGTTAATACAATTTAAATGTTTTATTGATTTTTCGGTTTCTAGTAAAACTACTGAGCTTTACATATATTTTAATATATTGTATTTTAATACAATTTAATAACTCCGATGATTTGTGCCCATATTTAAATTTTGTAGAGAGGCTTGGTCCTAAAATGAGCTGTTGGCTCTCATAAGAGAATCATTGTTGAACATTTTCATTTGCCTATATTTCTATAAAGCATAAACATTAACCCACATGTTTAGACTGAGTTTTGTTGACAAAGTGAGAACAAAAGCTTTCTCATTTGGAGTCCTGACCAATAGGAGAATAAAATCAATTTCTGGCAGAACCGAGAACATTCTATTAGCCTAGTGCTTCTTCATATAATACCTCGACAACAAAAAGGAAGACAAGGAGGCAGATATATAAAATAGCTAAATAAAATTTTAATTATCCTAGTTGCAAATGTACATAAATTGCACAGCCACATTTTTCATAGTTCGTAAGACGGACATCTCTCTCTGTACATTATTGTTCTCATCATTGTCCTCAAATGAAGCCAGAGTCCAGCCAGTACTTTAGACATACTTACAAAAGTCCTTTCTACAAGGATTATAAAACATACAACATATTTATTTATAGATTAATATCTCTCATGACAAAACCTAATATACCACACTGACAGCTGAGAACAGGAATGGATGAGTAAAGAGTGGGCGCCCTTGCGAGTTTTTTTTTATATTTTAGTGTTTGACACTCTAGAGCTAACCGAGAAGAGGCCAGACAGACGCAGCCCACTGTCACAGCCAATACTTAGAACGCTGTCCTGTACAATCAATGAGAATCGGTCGGTCTGCACATGTAGACTTTCAGAAAGGTTTCGGTTCAGGATAGCCGAGCCTCGGTGATCGGATGGATGAGAGAGACTGCAGATTTCTGAATGCTACCACTACAAAAACCAAATACGGGTAAATAAATGAAACGCAACTGCAGCACATTCACACACGGTGTCACAGGCTACAAATGAGCTAAAATTTGGACAATTAAGCACCAAATCAAACAGAATCAATAACAGAGACTCCATTAAAGTGCTAAGATTGTAAAGTAGTTCAACGACCCATAAATGAGCACCTTGATTTGGCTACTTAGAGATGGCCATTTCAAGAGGGCACACGTCTAAACCAAAGCTGAAGGCAACCCAAAACCTTTTCAGCCCTGTATTTTGAAAGAAAACATTCTGGTCTGCTACATTTTAAAATAACATTTGATTCTCTGATTTGGACTGGCTGCTTCATTTTCGAGAAATTAAGCGAGCTCATCTTGTCAGTAATAAACAAATAACGATTTCTGAATCAGAATAATTTTAGTTCCATCACTCCCACATAAAAGAAACTGAATGCAGTTCCGATAAAAAAACAGTGCATAGGCTTCACAGGCGTTTAAGGGGACTTAAAGAAGTTCTGCAGTTTGTGCTCTATGTTTTCTGTAAACCAGATTTAACACCTCTGGGTGAACTACAGCCCCAAAATCTTTTACTTTACAGGCTAAAATGAATGTATGATGAAGCAATGGGACAATGTCATTCACTTTTTGCATTCAAAAAGAACAGGACATGTTCTATTAAAACAGCAGTTATATAAGATGTCATCAGAAGGTGTTCTTCTCAATATATATTTATATTTGTGTGTGTGTGTGTATGTATCATATCTCTATCCATATATATTTATGTATATTTCATTTTCTTCTCTATAATATTTACAAGATGCCCCTTGTCATGCGACAGCAGAATTCATCAATGATAGATCATCTGGTAAAAAAATTGTATACATTTTCCAACAATCCAATGCTTATGCTTTATATATTATTAAACATGATGTGTGTGTATATATGTATATATACACACACACACATCATGTTTCATGCCGGCAAAGCAGCTAAATGACAATCCGAAGCATCACGTCTTTACTGCAGTGCCAGGTGGGAGAAATGCAGGAGGCTCTTTTTGTAGGTAGGAATAAAAATATAAAAATACACACCTGGTATCTCTGTGAATGCCACACACATGTAGTAATAAACATTGGATTTGTGGTTCTGCCTCTCAAGGAAGAAGCTACAAATATTGATGTCTCTCAGAGCACTTTCCATAGAATATATGACATTTTATAAGAAAACCACTGGGTTTACAGTGTTCGAACTGGTCAAATTTGATCTCGGGTCATGTTTTTGTGGGGCCGCCAAACTAATAATCATTTCTACTGCTTCACATCTGCAGCATGTGCGGATTAAACAGAACCTTCCTCCTCTGGGCCCAGAACAAACTCACTTAGAGGTTCATGGCAATGCAAAACAGATATTTCACCATGAGCCCAAAGTGGCTTATTTAAGTGTAAACTGTAATAAATAATGTATACTAACCAAAGACTGGAACCAAGTGAGTACTTGCCACAAACACACACGCATGTACGCATGTATGCACGCACAAATCTAAAATATCCAACTACTAAACCCTTTCTTGTCATGTGTGTCTTTGCAAAACTGATGCTTCACTCTAGACATGCCTTGGTAAACATGTTTGAAAATGATTTTTTTAGGGGCTCTGACTGAAGGATAAAGGAGCTGCATTCCATGTTTAAGGCTTCCATGTTGAAGAGATTACAAAGTGCACTGTGTAAAGGGAGCTGGATCAGGTACAGCGAGCGAGTGAGAGAGTGCTAGGTGTGCTGAGAAGAGGCAGCATTACTCTGGGTAACACTAAAGATTTGGACTTCAATGGGGACTGTAAAGCTTGAATGAATACGAAAAAGAAAATACAGGCTTTTCTATAATAACCACTGGACAACAAATCTGAGCTATTGCGAAAGAGAAGAGCAACTTGTAGTATCTATACATCTGCAGTTTGTAGCCAGTGTGTTGTGTTTTGAAGCCCGGTTGACGTTGCCGTTGTTGTTGTTGTTTAGCTCTAGGTACTCTTGTTTTACATCTAGCAGTTTGTCCTAAACCGTAGTGGACGCCTCACGGTGGCCAAAGCTGTGAGGTTTACCTCGGATCTCCTCAGTGCAGCTATTCCAAAACACAGATCAGGAACCGTTCAAAAGAAAAACTGCCTGCATGGTCGCATTTCCCTCGATTTCTCAGCCTCTTCCCTGCATCAACAAAGTCTTAGCCACGTCCTCTCCTCCCTCCACCCCACGCTTTCTGTCTGGATTTAAGTCGTAAATCTCCGCAGGCTGGCTTCAGCAGTTGGAGCTGTTCCGGAACTCTCCGTTCTCTGTGATCTGCAGTTTGGTGGGGTTGGTGGGGGAGATGCCGTTGCGCGTCTGCATGCTGTAACGCTCCTTCAGCTGCGACAGAGCACTCATCAGCCTGGAGTTGGCTGCATCCAGAGACGCTATCCGCTTCTCCTGGAGAGAGGAACAAACACGCAGACAGAGATGATGAGATACTGAAGGATGACACACCAGAAAAGAAATACAGCGAGTGCAATCATTTGAAATTACTTTCCGAAACTCTTTCAGACAGTCTCAAATGTCAACACCGTTTGATATGATTGGGTCATTATGGTTCATTTTTATTCTATTTTGGCTCCTAAAGCTCCAAAAGTGCCTCACCAACACAGTGCTGCTTCCAAACTTTATTTTCAAACGACAATGGCAAATTTAAAAAGGTGAAATATACATTTCAGGTTTAATATTATTTGTGGGCTGCGCCAGATTCAGGCCATCATAGTAAGGATGAATCGGTTAAAGAAGATGTCACGGATGTCATGGTACACACGGTGGCGTACGTACTATAAAGACTTTGTTATATTTAGTATCTTTTATGTTAGCTGCTTTCACTTTTAGACGCAAATTTCAGTTTTGGGTGGGAGCGGTGCAAATACACGCCCACAAAATACAAATAATTTGTGATAAAATGCATCATTATGCCACAGGTAAACAGTCTCCATGGTGATGAGTTCAGCATTGTGATAATTTTAAACATCTTAAACTCTTAAAACATTTCAATAACTCTTTAGTGTCACTGTTGTAATCATCCACTCTTTCACAACTAATGTCCTTCACAGATAATAAAATGGATTTGAATCTCCACTACAGTTCTTAATATGGTTAATAACCAGTGTTATGGCAATACTACTGTACCAATATTTCCAAACATTTCTTCAATATTTATGTGATTTTAGATTTAGATTTTAGATAATCAAACACACAATTTTGCACAAAATATGATTATGAATGTACTACTACATTTCATTAAGATCCCTTAGTCTTAGATTATTAGTGTTTTGCATAGTGTTTCCTTCAAAACCTCTCAATCAGTATAATTAATGAATCCTCAGTTCTAAAAGTGAACTCAAACATAAATAATGGTAAAACGATGATCATAGGCTGGTTAGAGAAAGAGAGACCAGCAGGGGCAATAGAAGTTAAATTTTAATGGCACTTGGTGTAATTTTGGCACGAATTCAGTAAGTACTTCTTGCTACAAGTTTTTGCTGTATTTTAATGATGTTTTCATGCTGGGTTCAGAGTTGGAATACTAATCTTACTGCAAATGTGTTTATCGTGCCCAGCAAGAAGTATTGGCCCACTTGCAAAAGATGATGGAAAAAAAACTTTTTTTCTGGTATTTTAATTAAATATTTAAATTTACTTATGTTGGAAAAAAAAAAAAAAATCACATTAATTTGAGGTAAGTTTAGT
>JBBKCR010000080.1:10668020-10681055 GCA_037577295.1 Ladigesia roloffi | reverse complement strand
TTTATATTAATATCACAAATGAACGATTATTCGACTAATCGCTAAAATGCGGGAGTGTTAGTCGACTAGGAATATCTCTAGTTGGGGGCAGCCGTAATATTCAGTCACAGTCCATCATGGCTGTCAGGTCTATTTCATTACTGAGAAATTATTTAATCAGAGGCATTTTACTGCCAATCCTTATAAAGCCAGAAATTAGCATTTTGTATTTGGTGGGCGACTCAGGGGGTCAGCATTTATTTGGTGAACATTTAAAAAAAAAAAGTAATTCCTTACTTAATTTTAATTTATTTATGAGCATTAGTATATAAACAGTGTTCTTAGTCCTGAGGAAGTGCAGGCATCCGTTTCACAACATTATCTATTATTTTGGCCTATGATTACTGAAAGACTGTCATTTCTGCTGCCCTCTTGAATGCAGTTCATAGTTTAATACATTCAAATCATCAAGGTTATCTGTTAATTTGTGGGATTTTTCTACATGTATATGTAGATTTGTTTTTACTGCGCTGTTCGAAGTAACCGGACACTCCTGACACGCATAATTAGTCCCACACCGCTAGATATTGTGGTAGGTTCCACGGGTCCCTTGCGCCTTTACTGCTGCTCCAGCAGTAAAATGAATTAGAGCCTTAACATCTTTAAGAAATCACCAGAGAAAAGCTGGGTGATTTTAGTACGATATGGCCAGAGCAGAGACCTACAACACGTTCTAAATAGGTTCTAAATACCAGAACAACCCACTTCACTGGCGTTATTGTGTTCTTTGACAAAATATATCAGCAGAGTGCAAGAATTTAGATAGATTAGGATTATATTCAACCTTTAATCGAAAGCAAATCATTGTGAGATCACAGATACAAGGCACATATAATGTCAGGCATGTGACTGAGCATCATTCAGGTTGTTTTTTAGGTTTAACTGAACAAAATCTGACTTTACGCCTCAGTGAATAAAGCTGTTTGTACAAGCGTGCTAGAGAGGGCAACTCAAATATTTAGTGTGTGCATGCGTTTGTGTGTGTGTGAGCACCATGTGTGTATTCTTTAATCACGGATTAGAGTAATGAATGAGAGACGAACTGTGGAACAAATCTAATCTAGACGCGTGTGCGTGTTTATGTGTATATAAACGACAGAAGAGTGTTTGTGTGCATGTACCTGTATCGCAAGATAGATAACACACTGTCTACAGTCTAAAGTACCTTGTCATTATCCATTCTGCTACACACGTGAATGCATACAAGCACACACATACACACCTCACCCCCACTATAGGTCACTCAAATCACTGTGGGTTGAGAAAGATGCAAAAAGGCAGAAAAAGCAGTTATATCATTCTTTTATATATACTAACGTTTTATTTTATTTATCCATATATCCATTTAATCATCTGCGTGTCCTAGAGCTGGCCTGAACCCTAATATGTAAAGATTTCGATTTCATAAATAACCACAAGTGCAAATATTGATATTAGTGCTGTCAAGCAATTAAATTTTTTGATCAAATTAATTACATGGTGTGGCGATTAATTAATCGAATTAATCGCATTTAATCGCAGATACATACAGACGTTACAAGAAGCAGATTTTTTTTACCATTTATTATTAAATACAAGCCTATAACTACAATGGTCATGACATGTTTATCACTGACTGAACCAAACCTATGAATTAGGTTACAGTGTATATGACAGTACGTTTTGATAAACTACGTCTCCCAGCTCTCTCACACACACACACACACACACACCACAGGGCTGAGACTCCACCCCTCTGGAGGTCTGGACGGCTACTTCCAGCCGAATTCTCCCTCTCCTGCTGCCTCTAGCTCGACCAACACCTCTTCTACACACACTGCGACAAGGTTCACGACTGCCACACACTTTCCCGATGGGCAAAGTGTTGAAATAAACGTGTTTGTGCTTCGTGTTCGCTCTCTCCTCGCATGGCCGGGCAGATGCGCTCCAGATTTGAACCGGGAGACGCGCGAAAAAGGAAAAAGGCAAAAGGAAAATATTCCCCTTCAGAGTCAGAATCGTCAAAAAAACATTCACAAGGCATTATTTATTTGCCATTTTGACGTTTTTTTCTTTCAAATCTCACTGCACTGAACTCGGCTTTCTGGCTGCTCACGCAGCAGTGACCTGGGATGCGATTTTCCTGCTGTCACTCGAAGCTTTAAACAAGAAGATTGATGTAAAGTGTTAATTGCGTTAAAAATATTAACGCATAATTTTTTTCTGAGATTCATTAATCTAATTAACTTCCCAGCCCTAATTGATATAATTCAGGATTGATTATTTGGAGAGGTATTTCATGTTTGATACACTTTCTTTAGGCCATTTTTGTTTTGTAATAGTCAGCTGAACCAGTGAGATATCTCTGCTTGTGTTCATCTCTTAGCTATGCAAAGTTTGAAAGATCTTCATCAGAAAGCTATTCAACAACAGTCATGCATCTGAATGTCCCGTTATTGTCTTTCTTTAATTATTGCCATTTTATATATATCAGTTTTCCAGCTTTTGACACTTGTTTAACCCTGACCCGGAAAATGGTCATGAATGCAGAGGAGGTTTATAGAATTCAAGTAGGGTCTAAAACAAAGTTAGGACACAAAGACTAACAAACAAATACACAGTATTCAGATTACTCAAGCCAGCTCTAATGCGACTATTAATAGAATTGTTCATTCAAGCAGTGTGTCATTCATAAAGTAATTGTTTGAGAAACGCTAATTTTGTTTGCCATTTTATATTTACCCAAACTGTAGTTAATCATCCATAACATGTTTACCTCAAACTGCACACACCTAAGGTTTTCAAAGTGGCGTTGCTGATGTATAGATTTGATTAATTTATTCATTTTTAATTGCAAGACATGGGTAGATACTTGCGCTGCATTGCACAAATATAAAACCCATTTCTAGTATAATGTGTAGTTTGATCATGTGGTTTATATGAAAAAAACATTGTATCACAATGAGCTTGACGTTCTCTTACCACTAGACTAAACTGAGAATCTTATGCTCTCTTTACTATGAAGCTTCAACTAGCAACCATAAGCACAGAAAGCCATAAAAGTATACTGTGAAAAAGTTTCAAATATTTAAAGGTGGACTTTAAACACCTTTACGGTTACTAACTGTGGGCTTCTGATACTGTTTGCTATACTGTTATTTGCATAAATGTTGTGCATAGACCAGTGTGTAATGAATTAGGCATAAGCTTCCATCTCATTGGCTCTTGAACATGAAAAACCACACATGCCTTGCTTGTTGACTACTTTTTTGGCCAGTAGAAAAACTAAACACCCAACCACTGCTTTAATTCTGAAGTATGTGAAAGAAAGAAAAAGCACCTGTTTGTGCTGCATCCGGTGCTTCATCTCTGGACTGTCCCCTTTAGAGGAGGAGCTCTGCTGCCGAATTCGTGCCCCACTTCCCGGCCAGTCGGGTGATGATGACATCACGCTGCCACTGGAAGGCCGTGGATAAGGGGCGGAGTTAAGCATACTGGGCGGAGTCCGTCCCCGGGGGGCGGTAGCTTGGACAGGTGGCGGTGGTTGGTCAATGCGCCGTTGGGGGCCAGCACTGTTTTGCCGTGGGATGGTGGGCTGACTTGAGTGTTGCGTTTCAGTTAGTGACAGCTGCCTCCGTGAGAATTCTCCTGAGCGCCTGGCCAACTCCTCATGGAAGCTCGGAGGTAGCTTCCCTGGCCCGGCCCCTCCCATTTCCTCATTGTTACTATGAGAACTAACTGAACTGTGGCATTCTGAGCCCGAATCACCCCCTGTTTGCCCTCGGGGTGAAAGAGGTAACCCTGCTGCCATTTGATACACAGGGTTCTGGAAGGACAGGGGTGCCAGAAGCTGCGTCGGCCGTCCAGGAACACCCTCTCCTTCAGGGGCAGTGAGCTTCTGTCCAGGCCTGTGGAGCGTAGGACCTCCTGGTATGTTGCCCTGTGGCGTGCGGGCATTCCACACCACCATGTGTTTCTCACCATGGCCTTCTGGGACAGGTCCAAGTTCCAGAGCTTTGGTGGCTTCTTGTAGGTCCACCATGGAAAGACTCTTGCTGCCATTGGATAATCCCATCTCGGGCTCGTTGGCCTCCGAATAGCTGGAGCTTCGGGCAGGGGAGCCATGCAGGCCTGAGGAACGTGTGACGAAAAAGAGGTCTTTGTTTTCGGGAGTTGGGGATGGGAGTCGTGTGAAGTCTACCAGGCTGAGAGAGTGGAGAAAGATGGAAAAAAAATGACAACAGTTACAGGTCAACATTTGACTGCCCATTCAAAAAAAAAAAATTCTATATATTATAGATATATATATACACTCATTCACATAGTAATATTACACACATTATTGATATAAGAGTATACAACTGATTTCTTTGGTGACAGAACATGTCTGGCTAACAGCTGGTCAATTCACTCATTTCACAGGACCGTCATCTAGAAATCTATAGTGGTTGGAAAATTCTGGAGTCAGATTGTATTACTTGAAATAAATCTATTTCAGAGCTTTAAAAATCTGGACTATTTAAATACATACCAACTGTAAAACCTAGATGTTATGTTTTAACAGGACTTTAAACAGTGACTGCTCAAATGTAAGTAAGTTTAGTTCATCACACTTCACTACAGCGGCCATGCCTGGAAAAGTTGTGGGGCTTTATTGCTAATTACATTAAAAAAAGTTATTCCTGCTAATATCAGTTTGAGAAACAGTGAATATATATTCCATTGAATGACTAACACTTTGGCGTGTCCTCCACTGAGGAACAAAGACTTAATGACGGCTCCAAAACCTGACCGTAACAATATTTTCTAAGCTCATTAGCTTATCTGGGTCAGCCTTCATTACTCATGCAGTATGAATACCTGCAGATTTCCTTTTGGCTAATTTTTTTATCATAAAAAAAAAAATTCCTGAGAAATTCCTCTACAACATCCTGACACATCTCTAGTATTTATGGCACAATATTAAATGGAAATCTGACTCCAGAATTTTACAACCTCAGCCTCGCTTTAGATGTTAAGATGGCAGTGCTGTTAAAAGAGCATAACTTTGGCACATGACAATAGTGACTCATGAAAATTCATCCATATTCAGCTCTATTTGTTACTTCATCCACAACGGCCATCCTTTTCCTATCATGTCGTATCTATTCTACCCTCTTCTAAAGACACTAGACTGGCTGCTTTACAGCTTGTTCCCTGATGACTTTTATAGAGCGAAAGAGAGGTTTTTAATTGTGCGTTGTTCACCCCCCCCACACACACAGACAAAGTGAGTGAGAAATAAAAGATGGGGTCTCACAGAGGATAATATATTGAGGAATCATTCATGAGAGAGAAACAGATAGGACAGAGACATACAAAGGGAGACAGAAGCAGAGAGAGGACAGGGATTGTGTTGAAATAAATGAGCGGCGTCTGGCTTATTATAGGTTGACAATACAGGCTGTCTGGCTGCAAAGTAAGACAGACAGAAGAACAGAATGAAAGGGAAACAATTATTTGATGTTTTCTTCATTTGCTTTGTCTTGATTATGGTTTAGATTAGCCCGGTATCAGCCTGGTGTGCATGTGTGTTGCAGAATTCTCAGAGCTCTCAGAGTAAAGAAAAAACTGCAGTTGTTTGCCTGCGTGTAGTTTACTCTGAATGTGTGTTTAACCATCCATGTCATGCGGCTGTGATCATTTATCGAATTTTTATAATCCATTTCTAATTATTTTGTTATGTTTAACAGTTATATGCCACACACTCGACAGAAAGCAATTCCATGAGTAAAATTTCATATTGTGTTTAAATATATTTAAATGCCAATGTCAATGCGTTAATGTTGCAGTTTGCCGATGGAGCGATTTAACGTAGCAATTCCTTGAATGTACATTTAAAATACTTCCACTTTGTTTTGCAGACGATAGAGAATAAATGCACACATAATGATGGAAGCTGCTCAGATCTCCCTGTCACTTCAATAAACCCAATTCTATAACTCACTCTCTTACCAGATTCTACTGCAACAACTAGCAATTTAACAGAGGGTTGTTTACTTCCGCACAATCTTTTATAACGAGTAGTTTTGCTACTCCTTCTCTCAAGTGTGACGGGATACATGCCAGTGTTTCCAACAGATTTATAATATACTGGTCAATGTGATAGGAAGAAACTGGAAGGCCAAAAATACATGAACAAAAATTGATTCTGAACACTAACACTGTAGGTGTGTCAGAGATTTATATTTATATGGAAATGATCTGATTTTCCTCTAGTTTTGACCTTAAGAACATATATGGCTTAGATTTTAATGAAAGCTTTAAAAAGGAGAAGGTGTCACGCACTGGTCTACATAGATGTATTTTGTTAAGCCTGATTCATACTGATACTGCTCCAGCATGTCGGATCAGTTGGATCGCCATGATACGACGTCGTATGGGCGAACCAAATGTGTTGGATCGTCGGTTGGAGTCGAGCTCTATTTTCTAAACATCTAACGGCCGTGTTGGATGCTGGACGTCTGTGATTGGTCAGCCGACGTCAGCCTCAGGGAGTGCACAAATCGATGGCGTAAAATGAGGGACAAATTCTTCAGAGTCTTCAGATTTTGCGCAGGACACAGAGTTAACATAAACATTAGAATATTTTGACTCCCAGACATTATCATATCAACACAGAGACACGACCCTGTAGAGACTGGAGCCTGCAACATAGGCTTCTTTGCATTGTTCCTGTTTGTTGCCATAGCGATGAACTTAAGACCAAGTGTAATCAAAATGATTTCATTTTCATATCATTTAATAAAAAGGGGAGCCTGAAAAACCCACAGTCGTTTTTGGCCCATGTCAGTCCTGAGGTGGGAGAAGAGTGTTTTTCTGACGGAGAATTTCTTTAAGACCGATAAGTTAGAAACGCGACGGTACAGTGCCTTGTCGGAGCACATTTGCCTTTGCATGAGCATGAATCAGGCTTTAGGGATGTAGCCCTGCGTTTGAATCTCAGGACTGCTGGTGTCATCACTTGGGTTCGATTGACCAAGCTACCATACCCACACACTGCTCCCCGGCGCCTCTCATTGGTTGCAGCCCCCTGCTTCACTTGGTGAGTGGGTTACATACAGAGAAAGAATTTCACACTGTTGTGTGATGTGTTCACACATGTCTTTAAGGAGCCACCTTACTTTAAAGGCTGTTTTGTTTCGCATTACAGCCTCTTAGATGGTCTTATTCAAAGGGGTTTTATTCTGTGTGAAAACTGCTGAACTTTTCTAATGCTCTCTGGCACGAAAAAAATGAATTTAAGTGGCTGTTGGGCGCAACTCGATTTGGCTGCTTCTGTGATTATATAGTCAGTCAGCTGCTTAACGCAGCGTACAAAATTACAAGGACTGAAAAGGGGTAAAACAGTGGTCAAACCTGAAGCCTCAATTTAGATTAAATTAACATATTTTACAACAATTGTGAAGTCAGCAGAAAATTAGACAAAAATATTAAAGTCCTTGTCTTCCATGTCGAAGTATAAAGTCAGGCCAATACTGTGTGGAGTAAACAAGCCACATGCTTACAGGCTACAAACAAGAGCCAAACTAATAGAGAAAATTCAGTTCAAGAGTAGAATAGGAAAAATATCTATCTTTTAGGCTTTTCTGTTTCAATATTATTTGACTGATACCTGTCCTTCTGTCTCCTTCCCTTGGTCACAATCTCCCTCCTGCTCCACCTCTCCAAACATAAATGTCCGCACCCATATTGTAATCAAAAAGATTTTTTCTAAATAGATTCATAAAAATGCACCACAGTTGTTTTGATCAAATTTTTGTGGCATATTTTTGAGCATATAAACATGTTATCCTACTTGAGGGAAACACTCAGGTATCTTGGTAGTATCTCAGCACTTGTTTAGTATTCTCTACTGCTGATACTAATATGGTAACTTCTCTTGCATTACAAGGTATCAATAATAAAGTGACTTTATCTACAATTTCAACTTTACTCTTCTTTTAATTATTTTCTAGGCACTCTTATCATTTTTTTTACTTCCTACTATTTGCTTGCTGATTTTTTTCCTAATTTTGTAAAGTACCCTGAATGACCTTTTGTGTATGATGAGCTGTATAAATGAACTTGACTTTATCTTTGAACTGGTTCCTGCTAAAGCCCCAATTACTTACTAAATCAGTAATTGATCACACACTTCTTCATATCTTGCAGATTATTTATAGTAGCTACCATATCGTTCATAGTAGCTACTGAATAATTTGTTAGCTGTAATAGCTGTAATTGGTTGTGGTGTGCCTTACCCTGATAGGTCGGTGGAAATGCTACAGCTGGGGGCCGGAGGGGAAGGAACACGCTCAGACGGGACAGCCACCTGAACGCTCGATGGATTGGTCAGTGCTGTGTGCACGTCTCTTAGGATTCTGGGTAATGGACCCAATTTAGAAGCTGCAGTCTAAAGAAAAGAGGCAAAAGTAACATTAAGAATAGCTATGTTCTCATTTCTTCCCTTAATATACCATTGTTACCAACAAACATACAGAACTGCATGCATTATATTTTACATAAGTTATGAAGTAAATCTGTAATGAAAATAGCAGCCTTGATTCTAAAAATGTTACATCACAAACGTTTCAATAAAAGCCCAAAACTGAGCTTTCTGTATTAAAGAAATGATATTTCTTCCTGTCCGACACTTGTCTCTTTACTACACAAAGAATCTTTCACATCTCAATTTCAGATCTCTAGTAGCCAATGAAATCCATTCTGCCAGCAATAACTGGTAAAAACTCCTTTTTCACATTCTTTTTCAAAGCTAGACTTTCCGACACTCCAACACTCCCCTGGAGTGTTTAAAAATAAAACACAGATTCAAATGTTTGGCCAACTTTTTGGCCGATTCTTTAATCATTAAACGCATCTGGTTCCGCAGCATTCTGCATGACAGAAATGATTCTGGCTTTTCAAGGAAACCAGAGGCTTTCAAAAAGAGGGCAACATCAAGCTAGTTTCTGTTCCATGCAACCTAGCACGCAACACGCTAACAATAGATGCTCCATGTCACGTCCGAATCTATCTTTGATGTTGTCATGTCCTTTATCTAACTATTAATCAGTAATGGCCAGAGGGGGGCAATGGATTTTTCATGTATAGCTCAAAACCTGCAAGGGAAAGAGACTTTGGATTATGTAAACAGGCTATTCATAATTCAACACCGAAGTGTGTCTGGACTTTGGTTAGTGTCAAAATGTGGCTTGAAGAAACAAACTCTTCTCCAAGAACAGATATTTACTCAGACTTTTTAAAGTTGTGAGAAATACTTTTTTCCTTTTATTTCATCAAAGGCGGAACTGATTTTAGACCAACATGATGGTTCTGATAAGCATGCTTTGAGAACATCAAAAGAAAATTCTCTCTTATACATACTCACATACACACCATAGCACATGAAAAAGCATCACACCATCTCCCAAACTATGCAGAATTGTTGAGTAATCCCAAAGAGATTACCCAGACACACACTCTCTGTGGTTTTTGTACCACATTAGCTTGGATCCTATCAGTCACTGCTGCAAAATTGGGAGGGTGAGCACTAGCCTGGGCTTCCTTTGACACATGAGGTCATCTGATACCAACACAATGTCACTGTACAGCTCAATCCGCTTGGAGAAGAATACTAATGACTCATTTTTTATTATAATAAAAAAAAATGCTGAGAGTGAGATTGCCACCCAACCGATAATGAAGGTTGGGTTGAAATTCTTTCTGAAATACGATCAGATCACGCAACAGTGCATTAACATATTTATATTATTCTGTTTAACCGAGTGTCTGAGTCAATGATGTTTCCAGTGAGAATCTAAGTGCCTTGATATTCTCCTGCTAAGTGGGTAAGACTCAGGCAATTCTGTTTGTTTTCAAAGTGGCAGAAGAATACAGAACAGTACACTTAGTCTAGCATGGACTTCCCCATACGGCACATAGTCCTCATTAAAGACCAGCTAGTTACAATGCACAAAAGTTTAATCACTTCCTCTTTACCAAACATATGACAGATCTAATGTACGAGGCATGCGTATGAGCAAGCTCATCACAGGTATTAATATGGAGTTGTCTATTCAGTCAAAGGCATGTTAATTAGGAATTTGTGCCCATTTAGGATACTGGCCGCAGTCGATGTTGTAGTTAATCCCAAAGATGTTTAGTTGGGTTGCCGTCCTTCACTCTAAACTCACTGAACCATGTCTTCCTTTACGCACAGTGCACAATCATTCTGCAACAGGAAAAGGTCTGCCGCAAAGTTTGAAGCATATATTGCAGTGTTAACATTAACTTAACACTAAAGTCCAAATCCTGAAAACTGTCACAGTCCATTATCCCTCCTCCACTAAACTTTACCGCTGGCACTAAGCTCTGCATCATGTTGCCTTCTCTTGGTATCTACCAAATCCACATTCATCCATCAGACTGCCAGACAGTGAAGAGTGATTCACCACTCCAGAGAACACATTTCTACTGCTTTAGATTCCAGTGGCAGCAGGATATACACCACTCCAGGCAATGCTTGGAATTGCCTATAGTGGCCTAAGGCTTGTAGGCTTGTGCAGATGCTTAGCCAAGGAAACCCATTTCATGGAGCTCTTCTAGCACAGAACGTATTCTGATGTTTTTCAGAGATGGCTTGAAACTCTGGATGCAATGTTCATCAGCATTTGGCAGATATACTCTAAGAGTTTGGGTGCTCTACAATGTCATAACTAAATGGTTCCTTTCCAAGACACTTCCCTTTTACAGTTTTACCACTTACATTTGTCCAGGGCAGAGCTACCTGGGCAGAAATTTTACAAACTTACTAGTAGATAGGGGTGGCATCCTATGATTGTGTCATGTTCAAAGTCACTGAGCTCTTCGGTACAACTTCAGTGTTTCTAGATACTTGATTTTCTGCACTGACTAGCTGTAGCTATGGCTTAATTACATAACTAGAAATGTGTCTATATTCTTTTGGACATACAGTGTATATACTAATTAGCTTGGTAAACTCCTGAAGATTGGGCAAACACTTAAGATGACTAATTCATTGTATATCCATTAAATCATCAGGTAGTGTTGCCTCAGCCCAGCACCTTACACAGTTTATAAATCTGGAAAAGTAGTATAAAGTACCATCAAATATGCTGCAGTAAGGAAGTCATCGATTTTTTAACAGAGCACCATCTTTAAACGACTTACCACTCCAATGTACTCTAAAATGAGTTTGGTCTCTGAAGCATAAAGGTGCTGGTACCCTGAAACTCTATAATGAGAAGCAGAGTAAGTGTGTCTGAGGCCTGGTATAGGAGAGAGGGCAGCGTGAACGGATTCACCTGGTCCATCTGAGACACCACCTCAGCCAGTAAGGAGTGCAGGGTGGAGAGTTCACGGCCCAAATCAATGTAGCCCTCAAATCCGGCAGTGTTGGAGATCGTCTCTGGATTGGAGATTTCCAGGAGAAAGCGCTGCATGTTGGTCCATTCATGCTCCAGGAACTGGTTCATGAAGGACATGTACTCCTCTTTGTTGCCGAACCTGAAAACGAGAAAGAGAGAGAGCTCTTGTGAATTATTAAATATAAACAGTGTTTTAAAAAAACATACACAGGCAAACCTATTGGAATTACTCAAAATCTCGAAAGTGTCTGGGACAAGAGTGGGATGATTTTGGCATGCAATGTGCTTGATGCTATATATAAACGTTTAGTAATGTTTTGAAAAAAATTGTTTAAGAAGACAGTAATGGCAGAAATACTGTCCACAGTTTACTGCACCCTACTCTTTTGATACTTTGACAAGTATTTTCATGCCCAATAACAGTATCAGCAGAAAATCATGACTTACTTGGTAAAGTTGGCGAGGTTTTGAGTGACTTTGGCGATGAGGGTTAGGGTGCGGGCTGTGCGGTCATCAGGATACTCCTGCGTCAGATTAAACAGTGAGGGGGACATGATGGCTGGACACAGGAATCGCAAAAACAGTGAGGCGCTAATCAAGCGCTCGCTGATGTCTGGTCGCCCCCGGTTACTGCACTCCTGTCGCCAAGACGCAAACACCTCCTTCAGTTCTCGCGGGAAAACACTGCAAAAGACAGAAGCTCAGTATGAACGATGCCTTTACACTTTTAGTTATAGTCAACAATATTTCCCCAAAACAAAATATTTTTAAAACGTCTTTTCCGTCAGCCAGAACAAGTTTTATTAAAGATCTATCTTTAGTATGATTGCCGTTTTACTTGTCAACTGCTTGTTGCCATAGTTACCAATAGGAGTTGATGATTTTGCAGAAGGCCAGCTCACAGCACATCTTTAGGTTGCCTTGGTGCTCGAGAAGGTCACTGGGGCCACATTTTGAAGGGTCCACCTCACAATTCTCATCTGACTCATACAATGCTTTTATAAACTCCCCTAGAGAGAGAGAGCAAGAGAGAGAGAGAGAGAGAGAGAGAGAGAGAAAGAAAGAGTTAAAGTGAGAGAGAGAGAGAGAGAGAGAGAGACAGTCAGACAGTGAGATAAAGATATAGAGATACTGAGAGAGAAATCTGAACTAAATGTCTACGAGAATTAAATGGCATCCATGAATATCAATACAGATATTAATTCCCATACATCAAATATTTTTGATCTGGTGTTTGGTCACGAATAATAGAAATGAGTTGGGCTCACATTCCCATGTGGTTTATGGAAAAGGAAATGGATAGGAAAAGTTACCCAATAAAGTAAAGGGTTGATATATTGAAGGCAGCACTGTGTCCATCCTGACAGCATGGATAAGAGCTACACAGCCGATGCCCACGTTTAGCACAGATCATTCTAATTCTGTCTTACACACACGTCTATCTCCTGTCCTTTCTTCATCCTTTTTGAATAATGTAAATGTGTTCCACTGGTCATATTAACCTTTGGAAAACAACTATACATTATTCAGCACTGCCAAATGCAATCCTGAAAAACACACACACACACACACACACACACACACACACACACACACACACACACAAACA
>JBBKCR010000080.1:10652344-10667920 GCA_037577295.1 Ladigesia roloffi | reverse complement strand
ACACACACACACACACACACACACACACACACACACACACACACACACACACACACACACACACACACACACAGCACCCCCTGGAGCTAATATAAATAGTGTGAAATTCACAGACATATTTTTCATTGCAGATAAACAGGCAGTAAGGATATTTAGGTCTCTGGACTGCAAATATATTAATTCATATGGGGCTTATCGAAGAGTGAGGGCTGACAACAAATAAAGGCCTGCTCTGTGTGTGTGTTTAGACTTATCTAAAGAACACACTATAGGCAATATAGTACCAATTGAACCTTATTTGACTATGCTCCGCTGCCGAATGCCTCACAGGACTTGATCATGAACAAAACAGTTTTATTGCACTTCAGCACTTTCCATCAACAGAAATAGTTCTCAGTTGCGTACTGCACACTATAAACCTCTACTATGCATACAACTTAAATGAGTAAATAAATATACCATACATGAGAAAATGTTAAACAAAAAAGTTGTACAGAAAAGGATATTTTGCCAGAAAACCAACATTAGCCTGGTAGGATTTAAGGCAGAACTGTTCACTGGTTGGAAAATGAACTTTTTCTTAATGGTGTCTGTTTATTTTGGGACCCAAGTGTCCTGTCCTTCAATAAAAACAGCCAACTGTCCTTCTGGTTAAGCTGCAAGCTGGAAAGGACCATCCTAATCAAGGAAATATATGCATGAGCACAGGAGCCTGAACAACCCAATTTTTCTCCCATTCTCTGAGCCAAATGCTACAATTTACACATTTTTTTGTCCGACTTTCCCACTGATTAAATGTGAATGTGGCTTTTAAGATTTATAGGTCTCTTTTCAGGCAAAGAACCCAGAGTTTGGTCTTGTACGAGTTGAAATAACTGCCCAGAGGCATCGCCTATGAGGATACTGCTACAAGTTAGAACAAAACTATCCAACTGTACAGCTAATTGAAGTTTAAGCAATAACACAGACGATGATGTTTAATTAAAAGGGATATATTATGCAAAATTCGCTTTAGTTACAATAGGTCTAAAGGCTATACAGAACACCTTCATCAAGTTCTTTGCACAAAATCACACTTGCATAGAGATCTCACCAGCTCTGTTCTTATCCCTTTAAGGGCTCTGAGACTTTTATGCAAATACGCTGTTGCTGGCCACGCCCCACCCATCCCATGCTTCCGAAATGAAATGAAAAAGTTTGTTCGTACTAAACTGTGATGGAACCACAAAAGTCGTTATTTGAAACTTCTGACTTCTCAGCTCCTTATTTGAAACCGAATTTTGCTGGGACATGGCCAACGAAGATGAAATGGAAACACACAGTCATTTATTTTTCTTATTCTGGGAGAAAGTGTTAGGACGTGTGTTGTTATCTGCAGCTAACAACATAACACTTCATGTGTGACTTGCCATTGCCTGGCCCATAGACCTATTATAATGAGTTTTTATCGAGTTTTGCATAATTTGTTCCCTTCAACCCAGAATAACAAAAAAGCACCATAAAGCGCAATAATTGGGTGAATGTACTATGTTCTATGCCTAAAATAAATGTACACACTTATGTATAACTTGTAGTACTGATTACACACACGTGTGAAGACACACACACACACACACACACACTTTAGAGCTTTTACCTAGTGCATCTTGGAGATACTTCTGGCCTACGAGTTTGAGGTACTCCTCAATAGCCTTGGTGCCCAGTGTGTTCTCACGAAAGATCAAGTGCTCATTCTCCCCACAGCGATCCACCTCGGACATCATCAGATCAGTCAGGAAGTCCTGAATAAACAAACACACACAAGGATTCAGACAGGTATTCTAAAACATGTAAAAAACAAGCAAGATAACATATTGAACTACACCTGTTCCTGTTTTCACAGTAAGGTGGAGTTTGCGTTTGGCTCAATATGAAATCCTGACGCAACAAGAATGATGCAATACAATGAATTATTACTGTGTGTGTATACTAATAATAATAAAAATAATAACGATAATACATGTGTACATACCTATGTACATACACACACCCACACATACAGACACATATCTATCTATCCATCTTAGACAGATGGTTACATAGATTGATAAATACAAGATAGATACACAATACATAAAAATATAATTGGATGGATTTTAGTCCACAGCGAGCAGCCCCAAAACAAATACAGGAAAACGGGTTAGAGACAAAGAGCTTTAACACTGAAGTGCAAATCTGGTCTAATCACTGCAGGGAACCAATCAGGGGATGATTTGTACAGAACACACACAGAGTCGAGCATTGGTATGCACAAGCACCTGCGCTCTCAAACAAACACAGTAAACAAAATCATTTTGGTCCAATACCCTGCAGGTTTGTGCTAATTTGGAAGGTGTAAATATGTGTTCAATACATCAGACAGCTTATCTAATCAAGAACAGTGCCAAGCTTTCTAACAGAGTTTGGCGAATATCAACAATTTGCTGCCTCCTTCCATCGCTAGTCCTCTTCTTCAAACTAACATTAATGGGTGTCTCTTACAAATAAATGAGAAATTTCCCCTTATATCAAATGCAAAAGTATGAAAAAGAATGAAACATAGAGAAAAGATAGGGTTGTGGTAGCAGGATTCTTGTTTACAGTTTTCTTAATTATACATACTACAAGTAACTAAGTAATTCTGAGATTATTAAATAACTTGAGACTAATGAGCAGTGTTGGACAAGTTCCCATAAAAAAGTAATTGGTTGTAGTTACTAGTTACTTCTCACAACTGTAACTGTGTTAGTAACTGAATTACATCACTATAAAAGTAACTAATTACCAGGTAAAGTAATTATTGCGTTACTTAAAAAAAATCCAATTTAATATAAAATAAATAAAAAACATTGCGGCAGGGTGGGGGGTTACGTGCGTGTGTCAGCGCGTGTGTAGCGCTTTAAGTAGTCTGTATAGAACTCACGTAAGCGTTAGTTTTGTTCTTCGAGCCAGCGCATGTCGAGATTATAAAAATTATATTTAAATATTTGGCTGTTCAGAGCAGGGGGGCCATTTGGGGGCCAACGAAACCATACCACTTGACACCGGCACTGTAGCGTGATAAATGTTATTCACGTGTCCTGTCAGTGGTTTTAATGTTGTGGTTGATCACTGTCTTAATATATGCTTTCATAAGTGTTAGCCACTTTTTTATTTTGCACCGGGGCCACAAGACTTAAACCATGCCAGATGTACTGGCTTATCTTTTTTATATTTCTGATATTTCAGTTAAAACGCCAAACTTAGATATCATGATTTGTGCCACACCCGACTTCTTGCAGTGCTAAAGTTTGGTCTGCCAATCTGCAGAGAGCTTTTAGCTGTGGGTTGGAGCTTTCTATGTAGAAATGCTTGAGAGAAGACTCTTCTTAGAAGGAAATTTTCTTTCTCTGCCCCTGTTTTCTCTACGTTTCTGTCAGAATGTTCTTCCTTTACTCTTCCTCTCCCACATGGATCCAGCGTTGACATCCTCCCTCTCCCTCACACACACATGACACAGCACAAATGTAAATACGAGAGCGCTGAGCTGAATACTTTGCCCAGAACGCTGCGTTTTTCCTGCCATACTGCTAAGGACAATGTTCTCTAAATCAGCTAGTTGGGTTACAGCTTATACAACCATACTGTAATAAAAATAACCCCAGCCATGCCTGTAAGCCACATCTCAGAACATGAGGCTGTGACCCAGGATCAGTCCTCCACGACTGTCCCCACTCATTTCACTCACACTGTGTTATTAGCTTCACTGATCCCTGCACAGTACTATGGTTTCTTTTATGTATGCATTGCTGGGTCTCAGACAAACTTACTACGTTCTTACCAGACAAACATTGGCAGCATCATTAGCTGTACTGAAGTGCTCAGTGACTTTTAACCTGGCAAACGACTTTCAATGGAGCGCTCAGTTACTTCTGAAGTGGCACGCTCAGCATTACTGCGGGTCCTTAACAAGGAGATCCTGTCCTGCTAGAGCTGCCCAGGTCAACCAGAAGTAATGTCAAAACATATAAATGTGACACCAGGGTGCCTAAATACATTTGGCCACGTAGTATATCATGGGTACTGCGACAGATTGGACCAATTGGGAAAAGTATGGACACAACAAAGACCAGTAGACATTAACTGCACCATAAAAAGAATCTGACCGAAGGTCATCCCAATATGTTGCCTGAATTATTATGCATTCACATTTTGATTTATAAGTTCTTATCCTTTTCTTCCATGTTTATTTTTGCATATTTTCAATAAAATGCCCCTTTTGCTCTACTGTTTTTTTTGTTTCTTTTTGTACATTCATTTTTGTGGCAAACTTCAGGCAAAACAAATGTCTTCATGTACATTTCTTCACCTCTCCTTTAGGTATGACTAAACTATGCTTAGAATAAAGACAGACACTGCAGTAAATAATGAGATAAACACAGCAGAACAGACTGAACCCACAAATCCATTGTGTAGTGATTAAACATCTGTATGACTAACAGATAATTACTTTGAAACTTTAAATACTGCACCGACATTCAGTTTTGGTGTGTTTTTCTCAAAAGGCACAATGTACCCATGAGGAACAACTGAAACTGGTCACCGAGTTCACAGCGACACCCTCGTCAGAACTTACTGTGATTCATTAGAATGCTCCATTTGTCGGGTAGCACTATTTATAACTGCGAGCACTTGATTTTGATTCGGTCTCCATGCAGCTCTGGCTTCTTGTGCTTAACTAACTGTGGAGAACTGAACTAGGATTATTATGTAATTATCTGTGCTCTGCATGTACAATCCAGGACTGAGAGCTTAGCAACAAACTATTCTGCAAAAATAATACATAAACGGGTATAGAGTTGAAAGCATTTTAGGATAGAATTCATTATAAAGATACTAGTAGATTAGTAGTACAGCCAGTAAGCCAGCACACTAATGATCAGCTCACAAAAGCTTTAGCTAGACAGGCCTCTTTCTGTTGTTACTCTTCGAATATCTGGAACTCAATTCTACTCAGTTTTAAAGCCCAGATGTTGCTTTTATAACTGCAACTTAGCGTATAGTACATTACTATCTCAGGTTAATTAAGTAATTAATAAATACATGTTCTGACACAATGCCAACCAGAAGTTACTAGGATCCAGAGGATCAGGAGTGAGAGGAGCCAAGCCAAGTCTGATCGCACCAGTGCAATACCAACACTGTGACTGTATAATACAGTGAATGTAAAATTCTAATGCTTAGAGGATTAAAGTACTTAAAGTGCAGGGTTCTCGAACTTTCTGAAAATCAAGGACGTTTTTTCCCAAATTCAAGGACCCAACATAGCACAGTCTCAGACATGGATCTGGCTCTGTTACAACACAGTTCACTTAACACCAGCTTTCTGGCTGCGGTTTATCCTGCATCATTTGACTTCACTCATGTTCATACAAGACCATTGCACGTTCTAAAGGCAGATGCTGCAATAAACACGGATTTCTAAAGAGCAGGAGACACACGTCCAGCATAACATAGCCTAATTATGGTGTTGAATAGTCAAAATACACCCAAGATGTGTATATGACATATTGTGTTTGCTTATTGAGTTTTTTTTTACAGATGTCTTAATGGATTTATTTAGACTTTCTATTTTATAGTGTTCTTTTTTCTGTGTCTCAGTCAAAACAAAAGCAATGTTTTCTGATTCTGAGATAACAACAAAATCCCAAAATATCAAAAGCACACATTTACGAGGGGTAAGGAGCCATTTAAACCTAATAACTGCACCCTTGGAACGGCACCCTTAGATCCTTGAAGGCATCATGCTCACGTAAGCCTTACTTTTTCTTTTCCTTAAACAATGTGTGATGTGTTTTTATTTTATTTTTCCCGCACAACCCAGACAATGTGATAAAAGGACTATTATTAAACAATTATCCAATTATTTGGACACAACTAAAAATAGATACAACTTTCAAATTACATCATTTGTAAAACCTGATGACAATAACATTTATGTTATTTAAAGTGTAAGATCTCTGGTTCTATGTGATATATGATCATGAAACAAAGATTCCAGAGATGTGTGAAGCATTCACTGTCAACCCAAACATACAGAAGCTCCAAATAAAGGCGTTCTTTTAGCAGCAGTGCGCCGGTGCATCAATTTGTTTCGGAGTGTTAATGGAGTACTATTAGAATTAAAATTATGTAATAAGTAGGTAAAAACTGTTGAAGTGTCTGTTTCTGTTCATCTCTATGTACTGTTCACTCTCCAATCCATACAAAGGACCCAAGTAAAAAAAATAACAGCCTGCCGTGATGTCAAAATGGTATTGATTTGATTGATTCTGTCTGCTCATGTGATAGTGATAAGGAGTGTTGTTACTGCAGTCTGTTGCACGGCTCCTGGAAAAGACTGCTTGTTGCGCTATTCCTGATTTACCATGAGGATTTCAGCGTGAACACTTTGTCTGACACATTCGCAGAAAGGCTGCCAATAAGAGTCTAAAAGGCTCAGTAACAAAATCAGCCTGTTTAAAGTAAAAGAGGTCAGAAAATGGTTGTGGAGAATAAAATATGACTGCATTTGTTATATTAAATCATGTTATAAGCGGTTCCAATAAAAAATATAAAAAAATGAGAATACGGACCCTTTCATTCTCATTGCCTTTGGTGACAGGAAAGCCAAGAGATATAGAGGTTTCACAAGCACTTTGACATTCTTGCAAAATGAACCATGAATCTATTTGTGTTCACAAAGTTAGAGGCACATACACACATGGCTCTGAGGCTAGACGCTATTCAGAAATAGCCTAGAACATTTCAGATTACTGTCACATGAAATCAGCTAACCCATACCTTATTTTAAAATCACACAAACACACACACACACAGACAAACACAGAGACACACTAAAGAGGACATAAGGTCTAAATGAGGAGAAAGAAATTGCAATACAAAGAAATATATGAGGAAAAAAAAACAAAAAGGGGGGAGAAGAAGGAGCAGGCTAAAAACAGCAAGGAGAGGGAAGGGGTGATATAAACAAGGCACAGGAGAGATAATAAAAGAGGGGATAGGAGGATTAAAGGAAGGATAAAATCCCAGAGAATATAACTCCCTGGAGGCTTCGTAGCCTGGCAGCAAAAACTCATAAAGCCAAGACCATCTGACAGACACAAGCAATAATGTGTGTGTGTGTGTGTGTGTGTGTGTGTGTGTCCACTTAAGCAGCAAGAGAAAAGGTACAAAGGCTTGAAGAGCTCATTCTTTGGGTGTGTGTGTGAGTGTGTTAGCTATGTACACTCGACATTAAGACAGGTGTATTTTGGGTGTGGTGGAGTCATAAGGTCAAGTCGGTCCAGCTTGTCTCAGATCTTACTACCTATCAAGGTGGTCAGTAAATCCAAAGTGCTGAATGTCAGGCTGCAGAGAGGACTGTTGCAAATTGAGATCTAATTTAGGTCAACAGGTTCAGATACTCCTGTTTAATTTAAATGATTGTAAATTGTTGGGTGTCAAAGCTCAGACAAGCCCCCGGGGTAGAAGATCCTTGTTCCCATGCACATGGAGCTTAGTGATGGGTATCTATTCTTTATTTATAGTGTTATATTATTTGTAGATATATTATTGAATATTATTTTGTATAGTGTTCTATACATTCTGCTGTGCTTCTTTTCTTCTGTCCATTTGTGGCAGTAACAGTTCCAATTTCCACTGATAAAGTTCTCTTACCGCATTGCTTTTTTGTATTCATGCTTGGTTTTCTCAGTCCACCTCACCCAGCCATGGGATCTTTCCTTTTGAAAGGCTTTGTTTATAACTGTTTATCCACGATGGATGAATGTATTACTATCAAAATGAGAAACTTTTTAAACTGGATGACACTGACAATATAAACCCAGTTAGCTTGCACTGTGCCTGACCAATCCAGTAGCCCAATATTGATAACTAGCATTAATATTAAACAGATCTTTTAAACTATACTTGACGAAAACCTTAAGTATGAGGCCCTCTGGATATCCTGAATTTGATTCTAAATTCATTATTAACGCTGTATCATCAAGAAGCATAGCTGTTTTTCGTTAACCATTCTTCCAAAATTAATAACAATAATGATTCCAATGTTGATGCAAATTCTGGAATAACACCTAATAAAAAAAAGTCTCTTTTTCATAGTGTTGCTTCAGAAAAACACACTGTACATTAATCAAGATACTAACAGAATGCAATTTAAACAGACAATCAGCAGCTTAGATCTTGGAACATGCATTCCAGTTGGCTCTTGAATGCTTAGCCAAACTACTTGCATATGGAAATTCAACTGAATCACTATGCTTTGTTGTTATTATAGAATCATCATATTAGAACCATTAGAACCAAATGGATTTCATAATATCAAACCGAATATTGCTGTTTGTCATCAGTGTTTGTAATAACAGTAATGGGAGTGTTTGTGTTTTGTCATTCCCCGGATGCCGTTTCTGTCCCCACAAGCCAAGCTGTGGTGCATACTGGGCTTACTGTTTCGCAAAGCCTGCTGATGTGCGCCTCCTCCACAGTCTTCCTGTGGGATTCTTCAAATATCTTTGTTTTATGCAAACACTGTGCTGAGATTCTGCCAGTATCTTAGGAAACAACACTGTTTCCCAAACTCATTAGCTCATTCACTAGTCATGCACTACTTTCGCATGGAAGCACTAAAGAACTAAACATGCTGTACTGTGCTGTACGGTAGTTGATACCCTAAATCCGGGCATGGGAGGTTACTTTAGGTCAATCAATAGCCTTCTGCTCCCTGTTGCCTCCCTGTATGGGCTGTCTTTTCTCTGCTCTCTGACAGACAGCAGACCACAGGGTCACCGAGCTAACAGTGTGACTTCTGGGCCTGCACTCAAGCAGTACTTTGCCGTGGATTAAGCAGTGTGAGTGTATGTGTGTGTTTTACTCAAGACACTCACAAGGCTTGCTTATAGCCCAATACATGTGAATGAATATGACTCTCTCTTTACTGTAATTGTAAGTACAGCGAAATTTGGTACAAAAAAATGCTTGGTGCCCGAAATGTACCTTTTTACTTTACACCAGTCATATGAGATTCATGTAACTAAGAAGTGGAAGCTTTATATTTATTTTGCATATTAATTTCACTAAGAGGACTTCCTCCCATCTAAACCGCTGCTGCAACCCTCAGAAACAGAACCAATTTTTTAAGCTTTTAATTTCTGCCAGAGGTGAGAGCTTGAATCTGTGTGAGGTTTCAAATTATGGAGGAAAGTTTCAATTCAGTCAGGAGAGATTACAGTAACCCAGGTGGTGATAATTAATGACCAATGCGAGAATCCACCTAAACTCTATTAGCTTTGCTGGTATAAAACTAGGGCTGGGGGACTGGGAGACACATCTTTCAAGCTCATTTGTGGGTTAAGTCAGGCCACAGTTCGCCTAGTAGCTCAGACGTTCAGTCTCAGTAAAGGGAGGACAAGAAAAGAAACATACTGCTCCACACAACTGTTCCATGAACACACTGCTCCACAAAGCCTTGTTTACCTCTGTCTCTGAAGCGAGAGAACTGATCTTTCTCAAAGCAGGAATGGCAGATACATTTTGTTGTTATTAAAGTTGTGCCACAGTTAGGTCACTCACTGGTAGAGTGAAGGTAGGCTTGAATGGGCCTTCAGGTTTGTAAGAGCTTAAGGTTTGTATGGAGTGAGGCTATGAAAAGGGGCATGTCAAAATAAAAGTTTATTCCAAAGTTTATGTTATAAACACAAAGAGGGGGATATAGGTGCTATAAATTAATAAATAAAAGTGCTGCTGAAATTGTTTACTAGTTAACACAAATTGTGGGTTGGGATTGCTCTCTATTGAATCATTATTGAACATAAAAAAGATGCAAATAGTGAAACTGCCCATGATAATAATTCTATTACATAAGCAGTGATTAAAGCAGTGACATGTAATGCAAGCAGAGATATTAGTAATATTCCACATAATTACCTATTGCACATAATAATAATAATGCGCATAACAACAATGATCTAATGCTTTAATGTTGTCTGGTGTACTTCGCCACTGGTGTGTGTTGCCCCATAGACTTCCATCAAAAAGTAATACTAAGGAATGACAACGGCCACTTAACTTGACGCTTGGATTTGCTGTTGTGTATTATCTTGTATGACAAGTGCTATGAAAATAAAGTTAAAATATGATCATTAATAATATGATGTCAACAGTTGACAAAACTACACTAATTAAAAGTATCAATATGGCTGCCGCTCCGATCTGAAGCAATGCAACATATAGTTCCATCCATTACAAAGATTACTCAATGTAGTTTCTCATGCAGTTTGAGGCAAGTGCTTTTAAACATGTGCAGGCATGCAGTTTGCACAATGGGGCATAAGATCCAATTACGTCCTAGCTACATTCCTTAAAGTTCCAGTGCAAAACTAGACTAAAAGAAGTCCAGGACCCACACACCCCTCTATTTGAGATAGTGGAAAAATGCCATACAGTATTGAGGATTACTTCAATACATGCAAACATACAACTCATAACAGGCCCACAAAACATAGAAGTTCTTAAGATCTTTCAAAAAAGTTTGCATGTGTGCAGCAGACAAGCTGAACTGGATGTCATCTCTACAGCAGCGCATGACTTGTGATGTGCTGCTTCAGACAAGAAATGGCATCCTTTCAGAGTGAGCCTGCCTTAAAGCCCAGCCGAGCGTGAGAGAGAGGGAGTCGAGGGTGGGAGGCAAGAGAAGCAGAAAGATGGAGAGAAGGGCATGGGAGGAAAAAGAATCAGAGGCAAGCTAAGGGGAGGGAGGTGAAGGGATTTCAGAAAGAAGAAGCTTGGGGTGGGAGGGAGGAGGGAGGGAGGATATGGCAGCCTGACGAATGGAGAGAGGAGAAATGTGCACCGGAGGAGAACAGAGATAATGACTGTGCCTGCGACAGTAATAGTGAGTTAATAATGAGAAATACTAATTTCGCTGCACATGAAAGCAATTCATTAGCCGTTATTAGGATTATGTTAAGCATTATTACAAGTAATTTCATGAGGAACGCATGCAGAGGTGATGGTGCATTGGAGCAAGCGTGGGAGACATCACAATATTTTTGTGATATGTAAAGCAGACCATAACGGTATAGCAGTGCCTCGTTCAAAATAAGCCTGTGAAAGATTTCTGGGGGTGTAAATGGAAATTACTTAGGAAGAAACGGGAGGAAGTAAATCAAATTAAATACTTAGGAAAAGAAAGTAGTAAAATAATAATGCAATAGCTTTACACAGTTGGTAATTGGTGTAAATTGGTCTTATACATAAAATATGCAGCTGTTCAGTTATCTAGTAGTACTGCTGATACCCATGAGCCAAACTAGAATGTGTAGTGCTATTTATCATGAAGCTGCGATAAACAGGGGCACTTGTTTATGAAGGGCAGGTCTGTGCTGGATACAGGATCCTCTTATCTGGATAACCAAGTTTTTGTTTTCTTTGCCAGGGTATCTGCTTAGGAACTATTAGGTACTGTCTTAGCGATGCCATTTATTACAGTGCTAAACAGTGACTCTAGGAAGGTAAAATCCTGCTCACAATCACTGTAAAGAATATAATTTTTTAAACCATAATGCCTTGACAAACAATGCTAAAGATCTTAAAACGGTATACTCTCCTGCTGAAGATATTTTAGGATTTTTTTGTCATGAACGTTTAATGTAGACTGCTAGAAGCTCTGTTATAATGATAAAATGTTCAATTTGCCCAGTTAAAAAGACCATTTTGAATATTGTTGAGTATAACTGAAACTGCAGTGCTTCCACTTGAAAAAATCAATACAAAAGCAAGTGAAAGACAGAAGCTAGAAAGAACAATGCAATGTCACGTCCTGTGAATCCTCACAGCTTAGCATGACTATAGGAGAGCGGAAACATGACACGAGTCCCCAGAAATCTGAAGCCAGTTTGGTCTGAAACCTGACACTGTGGTTTGATAATGTATCAAATTCAACTTCATGTACATTTGTAATTGACTGGCTGTCAATGAATTGACCTCCACTGAAGGCCTAACTAATAACTGCTAAAGGGTGCAGTGTGCAAACACGTTATTGCAGACAAACAACCATCACTATATATATGTATAAAAAATAAATATAACACTAATCTCAACCATATGTCTAAGTGATGAACATGTCCAAATGTGTCACTGCTATTCTCTAACAGCATGCCTTTCCTCTTGCTATGTACTGTAGTCACCAAAACAAGACACCAAAACAAATCAAAGAGTAATAGCAACCACCTCCCGGCACACAAAGTAATCCCAGAGTAGCTGCAAGAAATAAAAGTAGAGTGTTCCGTTTTTTCCAGTGACAAAATTAGGGGTCACCCACATGTCCAGATTCCTAAAATAATGTCCCTGATTCAGAGACGTAGCCAGCTTAGTTCCTAGCCATCTTTGTTCGACTTTGTTGAACAAATTATTGCTGGACGCTGGAACAGGGATCTGCAGCTTCCGAGAGACTGCAGACCTGCAAGTCTTATCAGTCTGGTTAGAAGGGCTGGCTTCATCTTTGTCCTGACCTAATTTGGCCCGAGTTTATTTTGGATCTGTACTATTCACTTTTTTAAGCACTGGGTAGCCTGCCGGCACACGAGCAAGTTAGCAAGGCTGACCAAAAATGGATGTTCAGTGTCCTCTCCACAAACATCTGTTGACCGCTCACCGCCAGTCAAGATTTAATTAAGAAGACAATAAAAGCTGCATTTATAGTTAGTAGAAAAAGCACATCAGCAGCAAATCTGAATTTGCAGTAGTGAGTTATAAGAGCTGGATATGAGATATTTCTTGTTCTCAGAACAGATACCTTACCTGGAGATACAGAGCAATCAAATAGCTCCTTAGCAAATAAAAAAAAAATGTTTGACACAAAAATCACTACTTTCCTTCTAGAGGTACAGAATAAAACCACACCACTGCAAAGGCTGGACAGGCTTTGGACCACTTACGTCTTCTAAAAGCCCTTTCCAGGTGGTTTCGCTCATTCTCCAGTAGCCTGTATGGCAAAAATAAATGCCTTTTAATGGCAGAAATGTTGGACCGAATTATTGAGCCATGGTGTGAACACATTCGAAAGCACATGAGAGTTGGGTTTTACAGCTGGGCTCATATATTGTTTGCCCTTGGAATGCCCGGACGCTGATATTGGGCATTCCAGATTTTAACCGCCCCTTTCCCTCAGGGGCAATCTCAGTGCCACGGTAATTGAGTAACAATAATTAACAACCGCAGGCTAACAGTTCTGGCCACTTCCCTTGGGACCAAGGAAATGGGTGGGTTTAAATTAAACTGTCTGCCCGGACTGACGGGTCAAGTCACTGCCAATCATTCTCCAACCTCCAAGGCCCTAATTTCAAACAGTCAAAAGGGTGCAGGTGCAAGAGCAAGTAACCAGAAAAGCAGCAAACTAATGACATGCTAATAATGACACCAGGGCGAAAGGCAATCTCAAAATCATTGCTTGGCAGATAATGAGACAAAGCAGCCATTCCTGGCCCAGTGACCATGTCTAATTACTCTCAGGAACCGTGAATGCAAGGTAGCACAACTTTTGCAGCAGAGAGAGCTTTTTCTCCACAGAAATCCCAAATTCCAACTCTTGCAAATGAAGTGTGAATGTGATTAACCTTTTAAAGACACAAAGTAAAGCCGTCCCTTATAGTTACCCATGACCACACCACAGGAAACAGTGTGAATAATGTGAAACGTTTTCACTGAATATAATAACCCATTCACAGAGGGAAGCAGTGGGCATCCAGCGACACAGTACCTTGGCCAAGGGTACCACACTTGCACTCCTGGGATTCGAACCCACAGCATTCTGACTACAGGAGAAACTCCTTAACCACCAGCTGCCCCGTACATAAAGTAACATTTTAGTTTCGATATTTTATTTAGGGTAAATACAAAATACTGGACAACCTAAAAATTTTCAAAATGCTCATTCCACTAACAAAAATGTGTGTTTTCCACACACCTGTTTATTTGAGGCCAACTAGCAGCACTGATGGTTTTTCTGTTTGGGCAGACAGATATCTTGCATTGTGATGTTCTCACACTCTGTGATCTGTTCATATATTAATGAGTTCAAGAAATATTTCAAACCCTCATATATGGATACATGTGATATTCCAATGATAACCTGAAAATAGAGAGAATGCAGTTCCTAATATATTATGATTTTCATTGAATAAATGAATACCTAATTTAATTTTATACTGTCCTGCTGTAAATGCAATACAACAAGATCATTTATGCCTTCTTTATAATGAAAGATGCAGTTGGTCAGTGATCTATACATATATTGACGATATCAACAGATTTTGTTTATGTGAACTGTGGGAAACTGTAATGTACCATACTACAATTACAGGCATGCCTCCTACGCTACTTGGTGGTTTTTTTAAATTAGCTTGCATTATTCACAAATTCTCTTCTAATAAAGTTTTCTTTATTCTGTAACTTGACATACTACCAGTGATTGTCTGGACAGCTGTTACACATTTTATTTTGTAGGAAATATGCTTTGTTTATTCTGTACCATTCTAACAAATATAAGCAGAATTAGTTTACGGGGGACAAAAAAAAGAGTCTAGAATCATTCAAATTCTCAAACATGAGTGATTTATGACATCAGTGTATCTAATCATGACAACAAGGAGGGTTTGAGAGGAACACTGCTGTAGTTCTCATGTTTTAAGCAGAAGAAGCAAGTCATCTTGGCTTTGTCCTGTTCATTCTAAAACAGGAGAATGACAAGAACAAGAGTGTAGTCTAAACACACTCTCTAGAAAATGTCCTACATAAGCCAGAGACATCTCTCCACCATCTATGGTTATTTTCCCCCGTGTGTTCAGCTCGCCCTGTGAGTCACCACAAACGCAGTAATCTATCCCAGTAAGTGAAACTGCGCCAGTCAGGCCAGACAGTAGCTCAGGCAGCCAACAGAGATGGCAGCTGCTGAGTTAGTTCCTCCCTAGCTGGGGCCAAACAGGAAGAATTAGTGATTTTGCTCAGTGGAGGGTGTGGTGATGTGTTAGCCCTGTAGGGGGGACGGACAATCCCTTCAATAATGCCTCCCAGCATGAGAACCCCAGCACAGATATACAGAAAAATGATCCACACAGGCCACAGCTCACAGCCCAAATGTGCCTCTGTAGCTTTTATCACAATAGAGACAACAGAACGAAGACTAATACACATTTCATTCCAGAACCTTCGCATTCCAATGACCACATACAGTATGTGACTCGTAGATAAACATGGTCCAAAATGATGAACAGGATTATGTACAGTACTGTGCATAATTCCTTCAGCGATCCTGATTTCATTTAATAAAGGACTGATTGAGTCAATTCTGGGCTTCCAATGGGAACACATGATATCCTGCACATAAAATCACCATTTAAAGTTTCTTAATATAACTTACTCCATTGCAATAGGGGTGGAGGTAGCCCAGTGGTTAGGATACTTGCCTCCGGACCATGAGGTCCTGGGTTCGAATCCTACCCCCAGCACCACCACTGGGTCCCT
>JBBKCR010000080.1:10638405-10651971 GCA_037577295.1 Ladigesia roloffi | reverse complement strand
CAGGGAGACTGTCCCCTGTAGTTAGGAATGGAAGTCGCTTTGGATAAAAAGCGTCTGCTAAATGCTGTAAATGTAAAATGTAAATGCAAACAAGAGTCCAGAGACATTCTTTTATCACATTACATTTTTGTAATGTGGAAACGAAAGGCCCTTTATTGAATATCTTACTATGATGTGCATAACAGACACACAATTCAAACTTAAAGATATGCTAGTCTGCCGGTATTTATTATTTCTGCTTTTCCTCTGCTTTGATAGCTGATAGCTGCCAAGGGTGCAACAACCACATACTTGCATTTCTGTAGAGTGCCATGCACTTTGAGTTTGAGAAAGGTATATAAAAATATGAAATACAATTTTAAATATGTACATCAGGTTTTTTTCCATTTATTATTGAATACAAGCCTATAACTTCGGCTTCAATGGTCATGACATTTTTAGCACTGACAGAACCAAACCTAGGAATTAGGTTACAGTATATGACAGTTTGATACACTACGTCTCCCAGCTCTCTCACACACACACACTATGGCCGGCACTGAGACTCCGCCCCTCTGGAGGTCTGGATGGAGAAAGCTGACGGGGCTACATCCAGCCCAATATTCCCCCTCTCCTGCTGCCTCTAGCTCGACCAACAGCTCTCCTACAGACACTACGACCACGTTCAACACTGCCACACACTTTCCCGATGGGCAAAATGTTGAAATAAACACGCGTTTGTGCTTGGTGTTCACTTTCGCCTTGCATGGCCGTGCAGCAGCGCTCCGAAGCAAAAATTCCCCTTCAGAGTCAGAATCAGCAATAAACATTCACAAGCCATTTTGTCATTTTTTTCCCTCTAAATCTCATTGAACTGAACTGCCCTTTCTGGCTGCTCACACAGCAGTGATCTGGAACTCGGATCTTGCTGGTTCCTCAAAACTTTTATCGGGAAGATAACGTTAAGCGTTAATTGCGTTAAAATTTTTAACAGTTATTTTATTCTGTAATTAATTCATCTAATTAATGCGTTAAATTCCCAGCCCTAATATATATGTGTATAGATATGTATATATATGTATATATATGTATATATGTAAATAAAAACTATTCAAATTATTATTTACACCTGTACAGCTGACCACTTGCTAACGTCTGAAATGTTAGGACAATGTAAGTTTATATCCTTAACAACAATAGCACAGTGCAATAAATAAAATATAATTAGTAAAAGATGATAATGTAAAAGAGCTTAACAATGCTGATGGGAGAAAAATAAGCCTTGCTGGGCATTCATCCAAGTCCCACATATCAGAGGGATACCTTGGCTTCTTACCTTGGCTTTTCCAGTGCTTTGGAGGATGTGTACCAGGGCGCAGGCCATCTCTTCCTTGTTCTTGACGCTGAGGGCCGGCTCCAGCACGGAACACAGCAGCATGTAATTGTTGGTGGTGTATTCAGCAAACTCCTTGTACATCTCCATGGGCAGGATGTTCATGCTCTGGTAGCGGGCCTTGATGCGAACCATGGGCCCTGCCGTCTTCCCTTTGCCTGGATTGGGTGTGCTAACGGGGTACCACTTTTCAACCAGCTGCCGGCTAGTCACAGTCTCCACCGGGATGTTCACCAACCCCACATAATTGTTCTTGTCCTTTTTCTTCTTCTTGTCTGAGTCCCTGTAGATGTGAACCGTGATGTTTTGCACCACTGGGAGGTTGCTGAACTCAAAGTGCTCGCCCCAGAAGACATTGTCTGCCTTCAGCTTGCAGGTGGTACGAGCGTACAGGGCGTCGTCCAGGCACAGCTCACAGAAGTACTTCTTCTTTGCCGGCAGGTCTTTTGCTTCGATGACCCACAGCCGGAGCATGTTCTCCACCCGGCGACTGTTATCCTGGAGACAGGAGAGGAAACTGAGTGAGGGTGCAGGACTGCTGAAGCATGAGGGTGAGGCAGTAAAAGATTATTACTGAACGAGCATGACATCTAAAACAGCTGCCCGATGCAGATACAGCTGGCTGTTTGACCTGGCAATTAAATAACCTTCCGTTTCAGGTCATCTACTCCTGCCAGGCAATTAGAGAGTTTCTGTTGTGGATCACTTCTTACCCTCCATGATAAAGGCTGCGGGAAAGACTCATAAATACCACATGGCATTATTCAGCACTTAAAGTCATTCAGAGCTGCAAGGGGAAGAAAGACTGCTCAAACAGGAAACGGAAAAAGAGAATCATTGTTCCAGGATGAGGCCAAATGAGTCAACCTGTGATGGACCACCAGCCAGCCTCATTGTGTACCTAGAATTACTAGCTGCTCTTGACTTGTGGATTTAATGTGCCACACACCCACAAACAAACGAAAACAGGGAGTGGAAGTCGATTTTTTAAATCTGGTTTTAGTTATTGCATTAAAACACTCAGTTCGCACACACATCACTTAATATTCAGAGGCCCAGTATTAGGGCTGGGCAATTAATTGAAAAGTAATCGGAATCGACATTCAGAACTTATAATCAATCCAAATTTCCAGGTCGATTATTTCAATTACTTTCCCTATTCTGAATAAAAAAAACATTGTTCTTAAAAACTTGCACTTTTGGAAACAAAGTAAATTATTTTCAAAGTGACCGTTTTAGGCAAAGTGTGCTTTAATTTCAGTTGTTCAAGACCGATGTTCAAAAAGATAGATAAAATGATTTTAAAATTGAGCAATGCACCCTTCATCCGAAAATCTCTCACTTGTAATATGTGAGCATATTTACTGTACAAAACTTGTTAGTGAACTATGAAGGCAAAAAATAAATAAACAAATAAAAGAATCGTTCATTAATCGTAATCGGATTAAAATGCTCAATTAATCGAGATTTTTTTTTTTACCCAGTATACCCTTTACTAATATTTGAGCTATAAAATCATTCTATCACCAAAACACCTGCATTTCCCGGAGAGTACAGTTGTTTACAGATAAACTTTCTACATTTTAATGATAGCACACCCTGGAGGTTATTAAAAATTTCAGCTGATTGAAGGAGAGAGCTGCACTACATCCTGAGACAGGCTGTGAAGAAAACCCATTGGTGAGTACAAGCCTTTTCTTTAGAAGTAATTACTTGTTAATTTGTTAAATAATAAAAGATGAGGGCTGGGTGAGCTGTCTTCCTGCCATCATTTCTTGGCGGGCTTTAAGGAGCCATATGTTTTGTTGCTCCCATATCTGAGCAATGGTTTAATTAAAGAGAAGGCGAAAAAAAAACAAAAAAAAAACACCTGCCCTCATTTCAAGAAAAAAACTTACTTGAGAAAAGCTCTCACGATTTTCTCCTTATTGGGCGTGTCCTATGCGACCACGTCTCTATTCATTCCTCTAGGAGATAAATCTAGCTCCTCTTACCTTGTTCGGGTGGACGGCTCGTCTTAGATTCTCCATCCATTTGTCTCTTTCGGCTGATGAGCGGCATGAGAAACACTTGCTGCCTGTTGAGGTGCTCACCTGTAAGGAAACATGCAGCAGTCCCTCGTTTATCCTAACATCTTTCATTCATTCGCTCATTCATTTTGCACTTGCACACTAAAATAAAAAGGCACCCCAAAACTTCTCAACTTACTACAAATGCATCCAGTTCTACATTCAGCACTGTATATTCTACAATATACATTGCTAAAGAATGGAAAAAGTTAGAAAAAAAATGTTTTTTGAGGACGAAAGAAGAGAGTCTATTCTTCGTTTTGGTAGGTTCGGGGTTTATATGATCATAACACACGATTTTCTGTGGCCCTTCAAAAATGAGTAAAAATGCTCAAAAACTTTGGCAAATATTGAAAATGGCTGGCAGTCAATAAGTTAACCTTTCATGATATCAAAACCTTGTAGCTGAAGAACAGACTTTAGGCAACAGGGTCTGTTTCTCAAACCATGTAGTGTAGTGCTGATTTACAATCAACCTCTGTTCCTGCTAGTAAACGTTAGTATAGACTTCCAAAGTTAGACTTACATTAGAGCAACATCAGCCAAAATGGAGTTCCTGTTAAGTGTAAAGAGGGTATTTGACTGGCGTCCCTATCTACAGCAACTTACAATCATTAGTGAGAGGGACAGTCCTCCCAGAGCAACTGAGGGTTAAGTGTCTTGCTCAAGTGGGGGTTTGAACCTGCAACTGTGTTGCCGTTGGGTTCACAGGCAAGTGTTTTACCCACTAGTCTCCAACCACCCAATACACAATGTGGGGAAAATCTTCAGAGGTCAGTATCAACAACTACTTGGACACAATTAGTATTAGCAACTGTGTAGTGATTTTAATTAACAGTAACATTAGCCAAGTTACCATCAGTATGTTAAAAATATTCTCTAGCTATAAACATTAGCTAGAACAAGAACTGTACTGTCATTACCCATGTTTAGGCAGTTTACTTAAAAATGTACACATTTGTTTTCAATTAGAGGCCTAATTTCAACATTCTCGGAATTTGTGCTGCTTAAACATATTTTAAAAGGATTTAAAAAAAAAAGTGAACAACATTTACTGTGATGACACCTTACATTCGGTGAAGCAAACTCAATAAAGTCTAAATGGGGAGTAATTACATTTTTATAGCAGCATTCTGTGAAGCTGAGTAAATATATCATTTTCTACCTCAAAGCAGAAATCCTGGCCCAGGATGGAGCTGTGTACGGGTTTGATGAGGACCTCCTCTTCCATGCTGAGGTCCAGAGCTTCCACTGCACTACTCGGACTAAGCAATGACTCGTGAGAGCGCGATTCTTTCAGTCTCGGCATCAGATGAGATCTTAGGACAGAAAACAGAGAGAAAGAGCATGGCGATGAGTAACCAAAAATAGACCTAAAACACAAAAATAACTTTTAAAATAAATAATTAAATTAAAAACCATGTACACAAGCAGATATCTTTAGGTTTTCGATGCTAGTTATAGGTCACATTCACCTCAGCACAGTGCAGCAAAAGCTTATATGTATATTTTTGTCATTTTTTCCACTTTTGCATAAAACAGTCCTGAGTACAGTATCAAAACATCATGAGGACTACACAACGTACACAACATATCAAAAATTGGGAGCAGTTGTCTCTTAAAATCACCTCTTTTTGAAGGTTTTGTTCTTAACACAACAAATTTAGCTAGTCCAATCAGTAAATAATGTTTCAAACAGTATGTTAACACCCAGTTTTTTGATGTCACAAAATCACCATATCTCCTTATTCTTGCTATGGCAGTTTTGCCTCACCGCTCCACCAACACCTTAAATGGTTTAAAATTACACTTTTGTTGGAATGCATGAAGACCCCACTTCATCAGAACACAGTAACTCACCCGGAGTTGTGATTGGTCCCCCTGTCAGTTATACTGCTATTGGTTAGAGGCTAATTTGCATATTGCAGCTTTTTCAGTATTGCAAAGAGTAATACTCTGATAATGATTAGCATGCAATTCAACAAAGCTAAGTCCGTTTCAGCAGATAACATGTCAAACCACACCAAAGGGGTCACATAAGCAAGTTCCTTAAAAACTGGAAGTGGTTTGAGGGCAATTAGCACCATGCTAACCGCACAATTTCCTTTCCTTTTAAATTATGAAAGTTGTCCAGAGCCAAACTACAGAAGCACAATTCAGACAACAAACATGTCTTGGCTACATCTGAGATAATCAGTAAACACCGTATATATATGATTTTTGGGTTGAACCATGCAAATAACCTAAAAAAACCTCTCAATTGTACCAAATTTCACAGCCATAAGAAGTATATGTGATAGAAAGGCGAAGAAAGTATCACAGTAAGAAAAGGTGTTACCATTACCTGTTGCGGCCAGAAACCATTCCAGAGCTCTAATGAACTATTTATGAGTCCAGCTAAATGTAATTTTCCACTGAGACAGCACATCTGAGCACAACAGAGAAATAAATGGGTTCCTAATCAGAAAAATTGGAAAATGTTATGGCTCTGTATAGACTGTGGTGAAAGAACACAAAGTTCTGCCTCACATCACTACTGTTTGGGCATGAAATTGTTCAAACTACAAATATTTTATGATACGCATCATTATTTGAAAGGTTATTTGGAGAACAATGTGTTCAACAATGAGTTTAAAAAACAAGCATAAAGCAGGATCAGGTATTTCGCGGCAAGTGCATTATGACTTGCTGTATTAATAATTTACGGTAGATGAAGTCTCAATAAAACCTTTAGAAAGACTTGGTTTGAGAGGGATTGCATTTCAACTCTTGTAAAACTCATCTAGTAAAAATAAGTACAGTTGTTTACTGCCTGCCTGTAACGCTGAATGAATGCTCACTGTGATTAGTCCTAATTAGTGCTTTGCCCCCTCCGGCAAATTATCTCCTAATCTAAGCACAGAGATGCTGTGAAGTGCAGACTTTTCCATTAATATTACAATCTTATTTATAAGCCCAGAGTGGGTGAGTAATTATGGGAGTGGGGAGAGGGGGAGGGCAACAGGAAACAACCTACATAATATAGATCGGCTCTTGTATTAGTCATGTATCTGTGTAGAATGCAATCTGAATTTCCTCCACTCTCCTGCCGCACCTGTCATATTAATTCAACTTGATCAGCGTTCAAAATGTGCCGTGGTGCAGCTGAAACGAGCGTGTCATCCGAGACTCCTGTTAAGTAATGGAAAACATTTCTGGCTGTAATCTGAGTGGGAAGTAGGGCTGCACGATACGGGCGATATGTCAGTATTGCACCTCCAATGTAACATATCGCAACTGTTTTCACGATGTTAGAGGGCGCATATCAGCACTTTCCTGGAATTAAAAAGGCTTGTTTCAAATGGAATGTTCATTCTTCCTCTTTCATACAGTTTATTCATATATGGAAAACATCCAGTTTTCAAATCATTGTTCTCCGTTATGTAAAAAAAACAAAAACATTTGATTATCCCTATTCTGGCTACAGCAGTTTAGCCCCACACCAATCCATGTACTTATTTAACTTTTAATGGATAAAATTAGACATTTTTTGGATTACATGGAGACCTCAATTCATCAGAACACTCTGTAGAGCTGTGACCCTGTCAGAAATACTGCTACTGGCCAAAGGTTCATTTGCATATTGCAGAGTTTTGCAATATCAGGAATGCTGAGATCATTAACGATTAAGACCAATGATGATTAACAGGTGACATATTGTACAGCCCTAGAGGGAAAAGCTGAACTGCAGCCCAGTTTCATTGCAGCCCAACACTGGTAAGGAAAAACAACAACAAATATTGGTGCAAGTATCAGTCGCTCGCGGTTCAGGGCAGAAGCTTTGTTGTTACCACTTACGATCTAAGGGCCATTCATTTGTGTTCTCATGAAAGTAATGCTTGGTTACACTGTGGTCAGGGTAGTATCATCACAGTGATCCTCACAGCCCTGCAGTTCCTGGCAGGAAATGCACTGAGTAATGAAGCGAGATCCTGATTTTAATACGGTTCTTTGTGCAGTGTGAAATGAGCCTCGTGAGCATTATTTCACTACTGCTCTAAATGCCTAGCCTGATACAGAGGAAGACAGAGTCTATTGAGCGGCAGAGCCTCAGATCTACAGCCACAAACACACACACACACACACACCTCTCTTGGATCAGGAAAAAAGCCCATTTGCTTAAAGTCCACATTCAGCTGTTTCAGTCTTGCACACACACACACACGCTGACATGCGCAGAGTCAGACTAACGCACAGACATACTCAAACGATTATCTACCTCCAACTTAAATTCTCTACTTTTCCTGCATTACCTTCACAGTTTCATGTTTGTTTAGTTTTTCTCCCACCGCTCTCTCCCTCCCTCCTCATTCTTCTCTTCCTCAAAAGATTTCCAGAGCACACTCCTGGGATACAGCCCGTCTTTGAAGCACTGAACTCTAAAAGAGCAAAGCGGTAGTGTGTATGTGTGCTTGCATGTGTGTGTTGGCTTAGGTGAGCCCAGACAGAAGACTTAAAGAGTGACTGGAGCACAGGGGATTTCTGAATTGATCTGTGCTCGCTGTGCATTCTGGGAGCTGGAGCATCAAGCCCAGTGCTCTAAAAGACACGTCCAGTTTCCGGAAGGGGAAAACAACCAACATCTATTTTGCTGCCTTTGACACTGACAGCAAGGCTATGGGGAACAGTCCTCAAAGTGAAGTCCATATGAAAGGGTGGTCGTTTGAAAACAGTATGAGGCGGGGATTGGAAAAGCCGGGCATGCGCCCCGTCCGGGCAGTCATCATTCACGAAGCGTCTACATGACAACGGGATATGAAAGTTTCCCGTTCCGATGAAATTATTCGATTTTCAGAGCTCTCGGGTGAGATTCTGATCCGGAAGGAAGTTTGAGGAAGTAACTGAGGTGCCAAATTCTATAAGAAACATGATAGAATTGTATTCGGGGCCCTCAAGCCCTTTAGAACACCTTACAGTAACATTCCATAATAGGTGTAGGCTTCAGGTGTCGATCAGAGAGAGGAGAAGGAAAAATAGAGATTATTTTAAAGATTTACAAAGCTATTCGCTGTTCTCTTGAGTGAATTCAGAAAAAGATCATCAGTTAGTCATTAGAAATGGAAAACAGACTGCCTACACTCTTGACTAAATGTTCACTGTAAAACTATCACATGCAACCGGAAATACAAGCAAATGTCAGTTACGAGCTTCATACTGCCAAAACCTAACCAGCACTAATTAGTATATTTACATTTACAGCTTTTAGCGGATGCTTTTATCCAAAGTGACTTGAATTCCCTAACCGCAGGGATTTAAGGGTCTCACTCAGGAACCCAGTGGTGGTGTGCTGAACGTAGGATTCGAACCCATGACCTCTTAGTAAAGTGGCAAGTATCCTACCCATTAGGCCACCACCATTATCATGTAGGTTTGTTTAATGTTCATAGCCCAGATTGAAGCCCTTGCCTTAATAGTCACATCCTTTTTACGGATGTATGACAAACAAGTTAAGGATTGCATTAAAAAGTCTATTCTGGGCACCAGCTGTGAGAATTAAGTGACTAGTCCGTAAGAAACTGGCTTAAACAGCTGTAAATATGAATCAACTAGACTCTGAGGATTTATGGCAGCCCATATTTCCAATTTCTTCATGAATCAAGCTCATAAACAACACAAAGTTAGCCAATAATTCTGGACATACATGTGTTACAAAACATATACGTATTGCGTAACATTTCTTATGTATCCCTGTTATACGGCCAAAGTGTTACATGGCTGAAGGTTAAGAAACGCGAGGGAGGGACATTAGTATCCTGGACACGAGCAAGACAAGCCTAGACTTGGTCAACAACACACAAAAATGTCAGAACTCTGGAATGTGTCTGTGCATGTGTGTGAGAAAGTCAACCCTTTAAAGCTGTGAGTTTCAGATGTTCATAGAAAAAGAACTCAAAATCACATCAGCAAATACACAAAATCAAGTCTTTAGTTCATGAGACCACAACTGGTATTCACCAGGAGGGATCCTCTTGTCCTGAATTTAGTAATAATACCTGGTTGCCTAGTGGGGCAGCTGGTGGCTTAGTGGTTAGGGAGTTGCCCCTGTGATTAGAAAGTCATTTGTTTAAATCCCAGGACTGCTAGCAGGACCACTAAGGTCCTCTTGAGTAAGGTACCGTCCCCGCGCACTGCACCCTGGGAACTGTGTTCCTGGCTGCCTGTTGCTTTACTTGGTAAATGGGTTAAATGCAGAGAACAAGTATTTATTGTTTACACTGTGTTGGTGTGTGTTCACACTTATTTCTAGTCCTACCAATTTGGTATATAATCAGAACATGCTGGAGACTTGGATGCATCACAAACCGCACCCCCACACACGGACCCAGCTTTGATTTAGTCTTTGATCTCCTGCGCAGGACCGCAGCGTCTACCTGGTCGGCTGTATTTCTACATACCATTGCAAAAGGCCACGGCAGCTGAGTGTCTAACGTATCTTTAAAAGCCCAATTATTATGACGGCATGTGATGAAAGATGTAAAAAATTAGTGGTTGATGTGGTGTAGGATGAAGGACAAGCCAGTAATACTGGTTATGTGTATCGGCCCACGAGAGTACCAGGAGTTAGCTGAGGAGGGCGGAAGGAAAATATTTTGGACATCTGCAGAGAAGCTAACATGACTAACACAGCTGTGGGAGGGTGAGCAGCAATGCAGACATCAGCAGAGAACAATCACAAAAGTAGCTGTAACCACATCAAAGCTTAAGTATGGTCAACTAGATCACTGCAATGGTACACCATGTGGAAAGAATGCAGGTTGCCAGTATTGCACAACTCATAAGCATAACCTGCCAAAACAACGTTAATCCTGTCAGAGCAATGAGTGCCCCCCCTCCAATGTAAACGTTAATAAATATTTTATAAACCTGCGTTCTTCTCACCACCTTACAAATTGACAACTACTTTTTACAAACAAAAACAAATCGTGACACTCCTTTGATGCTTTCCTGTTTGTTAACTTGCAGAAAGACACAATCCCTCAGAAAACTTGCTTTAAACAGTCAGAAAATCTGCTTTCATCCGTATAAGTCTTTTGCTAAGTACTGTACATGGTGAATACAAACACCCTGAGACATGTACATCCTAACAACATAAATCTTTTATAGTCTGCCAGAGTTGTAAACCTGAAACAGTCCACACATGTACACCCCCCATGACAGATGGAGGAGATGGGAAGGCTCATAAGTAGTGCTATCAATGACAAACAGCAGATACGTTGCCGTGACGGTACATTTAACAACGAATATCATGGTTGAGAAAATGCTGATCACACACCTGACACTTGAGCTGAAACTTTGTTGTTAATTATGTAACACCCTCCGGCACTGCAGAGAGTGTCCTATTGGGCCGTAGTGCAGCTAGGTGGCTGAGGTCTTTGGGCTGGGATGTGATGGAGTGAGTTTGACGGTGAGTCGAAAGGCTGAAGTTACAAACAGTTGCATCAGAATGACTGACCTACCTCGTAAACATTCACTTTAGAGCACACAAAACCCAAGATACCTCCAAGGCTGTGAGTGAAATAAGGGCATTATAGTGTATGTTCCTTATTAAAAAATGAAAACAATAAAATAAATTAGCGGTTATGTCATGCTATTTAAAATAATTGACATAATAGTAGATTACACCAATTCCTATGACCCTGTCTGTCATTTTAACAAAAAAAAAAGTCTGAAGCAAACCAATAAGAATGCTGATAATGAGTGGAGTGCAGCGGTGTCACAGCTGTTGGACATAAAACCCATGGAACGATGCAGATTAAATGAAGTGTACATGCCAGCATTCACCCTCATGTCACATATCAGTGTTTGGAAAGATCACCAACATACAGAAATACTCATTATACACTGATCAATAGGCTCACACTCATGATCATTTAAACCCCTTCATGGTTCTTCTCAAGTAAAACATCTTATTGAATGCATAATGCCTAATTAGCATTTAGCATGATTGTAATGCATCATTCAACAGCCTTTCTGCATACGCATTTGTTTTTCAAGTACCTTGGAACATATGGGCCGATACATTCACTACTCTTCAGTAAAGTCCGTCTCTATTGGGAATATCTTACTGTTTTGGGCCCTGCCACTTTTCCATTACATCAAACAAGGTTCACTAGAGATATAAAGGAAATCTGTGCATGGTAAACACACTGCATGCATACAGGCAGAATACTGTTCCATACCAATGCAGCCATTTTATTGCAGTCAATGAGGAAACACACCGAAGGCTATATTCCCCAGTGATGGTGGTCTCTGTGTGTGTTTGTGTGTGTGTCAGTATGTGCTCAGTGGTGTGCGATGCATGCTTAACAGCATGTGCTACAGGCTCAACCGTGGCAACACACACCCACGCACACATACTATGTGTGTAGGAGCATTAACATAAACACAGAGAAACTGTCGACACAAATCATTTGTCTGTGACCTTTTCTCTGCTTGCGTCTCCCTCCATCATCCCCTCCTTCTCTTTCTATCGCCCCCTCTGAATATTTACGGATTTCATCCTTGTCCCAAACGCATGCTTATTCCTCCTCATCTCACTGCTGTTAATGTTCCAGGCAGGGACGAGTCACGTTGTCTCACACGAATCTCGCATTAAAGTAAAAACAAACCCCGAAACAAGCTTTATCAGACACTCAGCAACTCCATCAGCATCTCTCAGTGCTCCATCAAACAGCCTTGAGACACTGTGGAGTTCTGTGCTTCTTTCCCCAGCTGATTACATGCACCTCACTGAATTGAATTCAGTGGTGAAAAAAAAAAAAAAAAAACCATACTCAGCACAAATCAGCTGGTGACATTTGATGTTTGTTTGAGTGCTGAAGATATAAGGAGGGTATTATTGGGTTGAAAAGATTTCAACAATCATTTGGTTTGTTGATTGATTTCTTCATCCAAGTATGTTTTATTTGTTTTAACTTACGACAACTTTTAAAATCTAAGCAGCAAAATGAAATGCTTTCAGCTGCAGCACTGAAGGCTTTTATGCAATGTTAATGAATATTTTTCCTCGCTCTAACCAAGAAAGACCTATTCGGTTAAAACTGAAGATTTGAAAATTATTAAAGAGAAAACCCACACAACTGCTCTACAAACAGGATATACTGTGCTTGTAGTTACAACTTTCAAATTTATTAAGTGAAATTCAATGTTTTTGCTTTAAGAAGCATTGTTTCTGCAGTTAGTTGATCATCAAATTCATACATTTATTGGAATGACCAGCCCTCAAGTTAAAAATACACACTAACCATAATCAACAAACTTCCGTTTATAGTACACTGGTGTTTATGTCTGTTCCACCTAAGTCCATATCAGAGAGCTAAATCAGTCATTTGGCCATTCTGGGAAGTGCTCTGTCCCCAGTGGCAGACTCACTCCGCATGATAACAGCTCATTAGAAAGAGAGTAAGCCCTCCAAACAAGCTCCAAATATCATCAGCACCACCCATAACAAAGCAAACAACATGACCTGCCATTACACAACAGTGGCTTTTAAAAAAAAAGCTTGCATCATCATCAAAGTACTGGATAAACCAAACTAAGTGCCTATTCTTCAAAGCCAATAACAAAAAAAACAGGTTCTTATTTTTCTAATCATGGTACACCTTCCAAAACATTTAAAACGTGCGAGGTGCCGAAACTTTAACAGTGCTTATACATCTTATTTTTCTATGAAATATGCCCTTTAACCCCGCTGACAACCAGAAGGCTGGGCAAACACAATCGGAATGAGGCTAGACTTTATCAGAACATATAAATTAAAATAAATACACGCAATTTATAAATGTGATTAATAGAGAAGCGCTGAACCTTTGTTCCGTTTCTAATTGACCCGTAACATCTGGCAGAGCACATTCATGTTTTATTATTCAAATATAACAGAAATGCAGTGATGCAACACGGAATTCTGACTTTGTTTTGGGCCTCTTAGCTTCGCAGGACTGATGTTACTTAATCTGCAGGAACTTCCATTTTTCTATTTATCAAACTTGCCTTTGTGTGTGTATGTAAGAGAGACGGGGGGGGGGGGGGGAGTGTGAGAAAGAATGTAAGAGAGAAAAGGGAGAGATCCAGGGAGTGTGTGAGAGA
>JBBKCR010000080.1:10627935-10638305 GCA_037577295.1 Ladigesia roloffi | reverse complement strand
AAACAAAGTCACCTTTGACTTGAATGCCCTGGGGGTAAGCAAATAAACATCAAATTTTCATTTTTGGGTGAACTATCGCTTTAACACACTGCTAGTAGAGCATTGCCTTTAGGCATTAACATCAGAAACCAAATTGGTGGTCCAAGCTAAAGTATCGGCTTATGAAATTTATCATTTGGCAAGGCTTGTTTTTATTCTTCATTTAAAAAAATCGGAATAATCACTTGCCCTGCTGTCATTCTCGACACAAACTATTTCTACCATTTTCTCAGCAATAAAAGGACTGCTGTTCTGCTGTATATCTGGATCTTTTATCCTGCTCTCTTTAGGAGAGCCTATAGGTGCACTAATTCTCCCCAGCAAGTGCATTAATCCTTTCACTTCTAGAAGAGAATATAGATGCGGCATAGTTGTAAAATTCTAAGCTGTTTTTGTATCTGTTTAGGATGTGAAATGTATAGCTTAAACACAGCTGCATAGCAAGATTATTTTAAGCGTCAGATCTGCTGCAGAGCCAGGAAGTCAAACAAAATAGGCCAGCTAACTGAAAAATAAATTATAAGCATAATATTTTCCACATTACAGTTTTTCATTATATGTGGGTGCTCAAATATATGTAGAAATATAAGAAATGTGTCTAAAAATGCCTTTTTGTATAGTGTAAACCCTAAATATGCCCCCCAAACACTTGAATTGAATTTTCAAGGCATTACCCCTAAAGAAATGTAAAGGTAAAATCGTATTCGTACTGTACAGTTTACACTGAATACCGATGTTAACAAAATATAGACTGTACTGTAATTCATGCACACATGTTTTCTTTTGTGTGTGCTGTTGTTTTCTTTGGTACAAGCAGGTAAATACAATCATAAATTATTTTAATTTACAGTAATAAAAACAAAAAACACAAGAACACTCGAGACGCTCCATGGGGGAAATTCTGGACTGTGCCATTTTTGTATCATAGGAATCAGGGGCATCAGAATGATTATTATAGGGAGGAGGACATGGGAAATGGAAGTTGATGCCCCTAGTGTAGGGTTTTTTTTAAACACAAAGCATTTAGTAGATCCTAGTGCATGCAGACAGCCACACTGGACACTCAGACCCAAACTGAGCACGTCCGCCTGTGACACACTAACCCACTCTGACAAAATGTTCCCTGTTGCTGATTTTATTTTGTCACCTATATTACTGGAGAAACAGTTTGATGGGTGTTATTATATTACTACTAGATCATGACTGTGGCGTCCGAGGGCACCAGAACCATTATATTAGGGGGAGACATACTCCCCCAAACTGAAAAACGATTAGTTTCATCCCCCTTCTTTCCACCCAGAGATTTCTGTGATTGAAACACATGAGAGTGCAGCCATTTATATTTATACATGTTTCACATTGGTTTTTTGTTGTTGCTATTTTTGTGGTCACATGTTTCATGGATTTTAGTGCGAAGTTATAAAGAAAAACATAATTCACTAATTACATTTTTTGGACTGTTGAGAGAACGCAATGCAACCATATATAAAAAGCCGCTGTGGGATGGTGAAATGTCCCAGTACACAGACGAGGAAGGTTTTAGCCCATTTGGGGTAGTTATTTATTTCCCCTTGCTGCTGATTGGCTGCTGCCCTGTGACACATTACTGGCAGACACATTCCTGCATTCCCGCATCACAGGATGTGTTTCCTGCAAGCTATCTTCGTTCCAAACAAGTATTAGCACACATGATTCCATCTGATTTGCCATTTTGTCTCAGTCGGTCTGGTGAGTTCCGGCTTCCTTGGCAAGCCTACAGATCGAACACCACTTTTGTATTACATCATTTTCCTTTCGTATAAACTTGTTCCTGCAAAGTGAAACTAATGTTTCTGGTTCAGAATGTTCTGGGCAAAGTTTTACTTGCCCAAGAACAGACATAAAAGCTAAAACTGTTTTCAAGATTAGGCTTTGTTCCTTTGACCCGTTCTTTGCATTGCTACAGATTGTTAGGATACACCTTTACTAGTGTTTCTAGTATGTGTTTGTTCTTGGTGGCCACATAATGTCTGCATGCATATTATTACAGCCTTTTGCTGTTTTCAAGAGAGATACTGGATACATTTTTAAAAGTCAGTTGAATTTATGTTGTGGTTGTGAACATTGAAATTGGAATGTCGATTTTCGAAAAATTTTCGAATAGTTCTCCACGATTTTCGAACAGTGTTTTTGCCAAAATTCACATCCCTAGTAGCTATGTGCATAAAAACAGTATACAACCAGTGTTATTATTCTGCTGATCCCCACTTTCTTTGGATAAGCTTTGCAATGTGGAAACATACTGGGATAGTTCCTAATCTCCTGGGTTTGTGTCAGTTCTCCCTTCTGAGCTCTTGTGTAAAAAAGGTTTGAGGTAAAAAAGGTTTTGCCTCAAGGTTCAAAGTTGCTTTATTGTCATCATCAGCTGTGTACACAAGGGCTCACATAGTATAACAAGTTCTCCATGGACCACGGCTCAAAATATAGCAACATTCAACAGTAACTAAATAAACAACAAATAGTCAACAGTACCATTAGTGTATGTAAACAGTATAGCATGGAAACCGAAGAAAATCTTCCAGAATGATGAGTATTGCTCCATAATTAGGATTATTTCAAATGAGGCAATTAGCAGCATCGAGCAAAGTCTAAGGGATGACAGAAACAATGGAATAGACAATATGTGTCAGTAGTATGAATGGAATTTGAATCCGAGACAGTACAGTAAGCAGACGATACATAAATGTAACAATAATGTGGCAAATGTATGTAAACCTTACAAGACATTATTGCACTATATATTAATTTTACAGTGTGAGGATGACAACATTCCAGAATTATAATATTGCACTATACAAACATATATTATCATTGCACAAGCTCATATGTTGTTGCACTTGAAACATATTCTTATTGCACAGAAGACAATTAGCAGCATAGAAACCACCCTGAAGTAGTGTAAAATTACAGCTAATCAACCCTTAGTCTTTTTAATCTGTCTTGCTCTTTATTATAACTTCCAGTATCCAAGTAAACTTAATAGTTTACTTAATAGTTCCTGGCAACAATAGTTCAGAGATTAAATTTAAATTTGGCTTTGGAAAAAACAAAAGGGATATTTACTGATATCAGAGCTGTGGGTCTTAGTAAAAGTTTGTCAGAGTTGCTTTTCAAATTTGCACCTTTACAGGTTAAAACTCCAACTGGTCTGCAAGCACCACAGTGCTGCCCATTAGGAGGTAAAGAGAGTCAATAAAGTGGTGTGAAGAGCGAGAAATGTATGAAAAAAGCTCTGTATTTTGCTGTAATAGATCAATTTAAATTCGCTGTACATACCAAACAGCCCCGTCGTCCGACCCAAGCTTACAAGTAGCAGGATGTACTGACACAAAAAATGAAATATACCCACTGGGTTGTCATTTCAGGCTTTTAAAAATTCATCACCACCAATGAAAAGAAGCAACCTTCTGCACTACCTGCATCCCCTAAACCAGGAGAATAATTCTAATAATTACATGATTAAAAGTTCATTAATAATTCAAAGTGATTAATTTATTTGAAGTGTTGTAAAAAAAAGCACAGTAATTATATATTTTCAATATATGCCTCAACTAATTTACTTTTGAAAAGTAATTAACTTTAGATTTTTTAAATAGTATAGTATGTATGTTAAACAGTTCTACACCAAGAGCAAACTGCTTGAAATGGCCTGAAATATTGAAATCATCTGTATCTGACCGAGTTCTGGTTCCCAGCCTCCTCCTTCTTTAGTGCAGTAGGTAGCTCATCTAGAGCTGCTGGCAGCCCTGCAGGAGCCCAGACTCTGTCTTTCTGCCCTTCAGCAAGACACTAAATCCAAGATACCCCAGGAGAACACCCATTGTCAGATCTTTCCTGCCCCTAAGACAGACCCATAAATATCTTCCGTCTCCCTTACTTGGTTGAGAAGGTTCTCTTTATTGTCCACGTGTTGCTGGTTTCTTTCTTATAATAGGACACAGGGCTGGGAATACTTCAGAACTGGAATCAGAAAACTACTGATCTCAGAGGAAACTGCTTCCGTTCATTTTTCATCCCTTTCTTTTTATACATGTGAGCACACTATATCGAGCGTAAACTATCCTGGATATGCTCGATGTATATTCATGACTATCATTGTACCCATACATTTGCTTATTGTGTGTTTCTAAAATGGAGATGTATTTTTCATTTTAGAATAGATTAATAATCGGATATCGATTGGACTGTCCCGATCTCTACATTCCAGTTTGTAGTTTGCGCTTGTCTTCACCAGCTGTTAACATTTTCCAAAAATGCAACAAATGTACAGCAGACAACTCAAAAGCTAAAGAAATATCAGAGAAGGCTTCTAGCTTTCCCTCAAGACCTCTTTGGGGTTCTTTCAGGGGATATTTTGTGTGTTTTCTTGGCAGTTTTTTTACCTTTCCCCATTTCTCTACATCTCAAAACATGGCTAAAGCTGAGCATCTCGGCCAGTCTACCTTAAATATAGATGTGGTGAGATTACACCCTGCCCATGTTGTGTTTCTGAATTCACGTTATTTTAAATGTATTTGTTTTAAAATGTTTAGATAATTGTTTAGATAATCTTTGTGTTATTAGTGTAAAATTTTACCTCCAATAGTCGGCTGATCCCGACTCCAAAATATCGGCATCGGCTACTGAAAAACCCATATCGGTCGACCTCTAGTATGGAAGTCTGCCTGTGCGCCTGCCTTCATTGGAGTCCTGGGGAATCGTGACATTGTGCAATTAAATACCAATGAGTGCAAGTTAATATCTGTTCTCAGAGCAGATCACAGACCTGTTACTCCATTTTATTCTTTATATTGTTTAGGTCTGTGTATTATTTGCATGTTACATTTTACTTTTACATTTAAAGTTTCTTATTTATTTATTTTCCTAATTATCATACTCCCAATAAAAGTGACCAAACTGTTTTGTGACAATTCTGTTCTGGTCTATTAGTAAAACAGATGAACTCACTGTTTACAAGAGCCATGTGGATACTGTTGGATAAGTGTTTGTTATTCTCTCGGAGTTAGAATAATACACACTTAAATGTGTTAATCTTATCCAGCAGATACTTAAATTTGTACCACTGAACATCATGGAACATTGATCCTGGTTGCTTAGAATTATTCGTTTTTACTGGTTTATTCTTATGGAGTATTTTGCTCATTTGAGATCAGCTCTGGCTGAACTTTTTCATCATACTAGCTTTAAATAAATATATATATAGAAACAAATAGTATTTCAGTGTTATTTCCATATTAAATTAAATGGGACAGATTGAGTTGGGTTATTTCTTCTTGATGTTTGACAAATTGTATAATTTCTATTTTAGTAGTGGCACTTAAAAATATACCAAGAGAAGAGAGAAGAAGAATGGGGCAAAAATGAAAGTGTTAAAGAAAAGGAAGGGGTGATCTTGAAAGTTGGCTCAGTGAGATGCTGCCTTGCCGAGAAGATTGTCTTGAGTATTGACACAAAACAAAGCTGACAGGGCAGTTTTTTTTGTGTGGACACAATGCATTTCTGAAGGCACATGAACTGAACACTTATGAACACACACATGCATGCTTACACACTCTCATATAGCCCAACAAGGCCGAGGGTTTGTCCTCCACTGCATGCGGGCTACGCGGCTGTCATGTCCTGTTCTCGCGGCCTGCTTTCTACTCGCTGTAATGTTCCCCCTCGTTCTCTTCCAGCTTATGAAAGATAGACATCAGCATTGTATGCCTGTGAAGGATAGAGCCTGGCGTGGTTCACGTGAGGACTTGGTTTCAATAATGAATACCTTTAGTCCTTCAGCAGGAAATGATTCGTCTCCAGAAAGTGATTCAGTGATTGCTCAGAGGACCTAATGCTCCGACACAAAATAAAGTCATTCAGACAGGAGTCACTTAGGAACCAAAAAAATAACAAATTTTTTGCGTCTGAGCTGCAACGACGTTGGCATTTGAGAAATAAATCTAATTTCGGCAAGCTGGGCTGAATCAGAAGAGCTGAAAGAACTAGTCAGCATTTTCTGTGACAATTTATTTTAATTTATTAAAAAACAACCAAGAAATTAAATATTTGTCATGATCAACTATAACATTTTAATTGTTAAAATGGTTTGTGTTTATTGCACAAACTCTATTGCTCCATGTAGTTTGTTTATGAGTCGCTGACTGTATGATTAGATTAGTATTTTGTAGTAATGTTTTTGTAGATTTGAAAGTTACCATTACCTATAATTAGTGCTGGGCGATAAAACCAGCTCGATTATTTTTATCGATTTAAAAAATGAGGACGGTCACGGTTATATACGCAGGCTATAAAACTCGATCAAACTACCGTAGTTCGCTCAGTTTTAGAGCATGCGCTGATACAGACACAAGGGCCAACACAAGAATGTATTAAATGCACAGGAGGAGATAAAACCGAAAAAAGTCCTCAAAGGTATAGAAGTGGTTCGGTTATCTTCGAGCGGACAAAAATGAAACAAGATACAGTCAGTTTATAAAATTAGCCCGACTACAACAACTCCTATCGAGCATGCTGATTGCCAAAACAATCTAGGGTGATGTGGCTTCCCAGTCCGCCAGTACTGGAGCTATTCCTGAACAACAGACCATTGCTTCGACATTTGCCGCATTGACTCCATACAGTAAAAAAATCAAAAAGACTTTGGGACATTGCAAGTGCAAGTGCAGTCCACCCGACTTTCATTAGTACAGGAACTAGAATATTGATCATTATCGATATCTGTCAATACAGGAAAAAATTATCGTGATATTTTTTTTTTGCCATATCGCTCAGCTCGAATTATAATGGTTCATTTCTTCCAGAAATGGGAAAATCTTGAGTGTGGGTTGGTGAAAAAGAAGGAGATAAAGGTCAAGATGAGAGTGGAATACTGAATAGCATCCAGACATGGGCAATACAGCCATTTTACTGTTAGCCCTTTTAAAGTCCAGCATTAATGATCAGTTAAGATATATGATTATAAAATAACAGTTCACCTCCTCCTTCGCATTCGTTCAAAGCCTCGTTTAAAACTTCTGTCCAAAATGATATCAGAGCGGCGCTGAGCCTGGAGAGTGGAATCAGCTAATGTCTGTTCCTGAACTGAATTTCAAATGGCATCAGTGTTCAAGGGTCCCAGGATGCTTTGGTTTGCTTTCTAAGCAGATGCCATCAATCTTCTGAGATAATTGGGAGAATTCCAAAGCCTCTGCCTCGTTCACCTCCATTTAGTCTAACAGAAATAGTCCGGCAAGGCAAGGAACTAAATGTTCATCAGATGTAAAGACATACTGCTACTGAAATACTCAGACAAATGTAATAAACTCTATATCATTGTACAAATACGACCTTATTGCTAATTTCAGTGTATTTCTTAAAATAGCAAAAACTAAATAAAAAGGAAAAATATGGCTATTTTAGATATGACCATTTTTGAGTAATGTGTCTCTTTTTTGGTCACTGAATTTGTATTTAACCTGTTTATTTTTTACTGCAGTATGAATTCAAGGCAAAGAACATAAAAAAGAAGAAAGTGGGCATGGTGGTCTCTGTGGATGGAGTAAAAGTAATACTACGCAAGAAACAGAAGGTAGGCTGCGTTCTTTCTTTACATTACTTTTTGTAGGTCTTAAAATAAAATCCAGATGCCTTTAGCATCTTACTAGCAGACATAAACTTATTTTTCTGCAATATTTTAATATGTAATTGCTACTGTAATTCTACAATACAGTCCATAACATAATATGAAATGTATAAATAAATTAATAGAGTAAAAAATAATCAACTGATGATTACACATTTTCATTTTGGTTTTACTCTGATTTTTTTATTCTCTTAGAGAAAAGAATGGACCTGGGATGAAAGTAAAATGCTGGTGATGCATGACCCCATATACAGGTGAGGCCGCATTTTAACTACAGTAGAAGCTACTTACTACTTCATTGGCTGTTCCAGATTTATCCAGTTTACTGGTTCCAGCTCCGAGAGATCCATTACGATGATTCAAATTCTCTTTCTTCTTACTTTTCTTTGTCCTCCTTCTCCCGATTAGGGTTCGCCACAGTGGAACAGCCATCTCCGTTTCTCTCTATCCGCTCTATCACAGTGGTCCCCAACCCCCGGGCCGTGGACCGGTACCGGCCCCTGGATCAATTATTTCCCTCGTATTTGTTACCTGAGTGTGAAAAATCTTTTATTTGAAAATCCGTCATTTTGAAAAAGATTCTTCTGGGTCACAGTGGATTCACGTTTATTATATTCCCAATATAAACAATATAAACCTCCGGTCTGCGGTAAATTTGTAAAGTGTTAGCCGGCGATAAAAGTGTGGACTACTGCTCTATTTCATTCATAACCCTCCTAGGAGATCTTCTCTTTCTCCTGTTCCCTACAGCTCCATCCTCATAGTCCTGTGGCCAAACCAGCGCAATCTCGCCTCGCCGACATTTTCTCAAAACATCCAACTCAAACTGTCCCTTTAGTAACTCACTCCTGATTCTGTCCAGCCTCATCAATCCTAAAGCTCCAGCTCTGCTTCCTGTCTTCTGGTCAGGGCCACGGTGAACTCCATGCTCACCCACCAGCTCTGCTCTGTGTATGCTCACCATGGCACTGTCCTCCCTCTCATCCACACACTCGTATTTAGTCTTAGTCCTTCTGACCTTCACTCCTCTTCTTTCCAGAGCCACAGACTGGTCACCATGCAGCAAAACTGTCCACCTAACGTTAAGGTCGCACTCACTGTGAGAATTATATTGTAATTATCTACAAAACGGTCAAGTTAGTAACAAGCAATCCACTGAAATGTCCTTTAACACCACATCCTAGCTGTGGTAGGTATCTTCACTTCATCTGTACAGCTGAACCGAATTGGGCTGCCTATGAGCAATTGTCCTGTAAAATTACCATACACAAGATTATCAACATAGTGGCTTAAAATTAATAGCTCATATTAGATGATTTTATTAGATTATGGAAGTGTGATCAGTTTAATAGATATACATATTTCAATCAGGTTGAAGTTCTGAAACAGAGTAGTATCACGTTAATGAGGTTAAATTAATAAAGTAAAATGAGGAATGAACCTGCAGTAAAGGGAATATATTAATAGTCCAGTAACTGATGAGGAATTTTAACCAAGATACTTTAATATGACTACTCTGGTTCTGCAGTTCTGTTATATCTCAGTATATCATTACTCATGTAACACATTCATTACATGAATTCATGTGCTGTTTGTTATAATAATGATAAAACTGAGTAGTTCAACAGAAAGTCATTAATGGAGATGAATGGATCTGTTAGTGTCCTACAGGATGACGTTCACTCCTGAGCGCACTGCTAAATGGGGATAAAAATTGAAATATTGTGGATCAAAACAACTAGTGTGTTTTCGGTTCTATCTGCATGCTATAAAGCCTTTTCAGCACAGAGCTTAAGTATTAGGATAATTATTAAATAATAATATTAATAATAAATTATTAATAATTTTTTACTGTTCATTTTCTATGCCTGTATTTCATTTGATCTATGCATATCTTTAAATCTAAAATAGATAAAATAAGTAAATGTGGCCTGGTTGGGCATGTGAGATACAGTATGCCAGTTCAGCACACCACGGAAAGCATGTTAATTGCTTGTTGGGGCATACAGTCACACACTTTCATTTCCATTTCATGTTTTGGAAATTATAAAACAAAAATAAAAATGCCACATAACTCTTTATAGAGGATATGCAAACATATTTTCAACAAAACAAAGCCGTTCAACTAGAGATGTTAATGGGTGAAGTCAGTGCCACAACTAATCAAATAAATATTTCCAATCTGATTTGCATGTGGGTGAGTTCCTGAAAGCTCTCTAACTTGGACATGTGGTTTTTAGAAAAAAATGTTAAGCTTTTTGTATTTGAATGTGGAGACCCTTTAAACTTTCAAAAATAGTTCTTCACACTCAAACACCATTTACAAAAAAAAATTTTTTATAAGGACAATTAATGAAATGTTTCTTTCAGGAAGCTAAATGCTAATCTGTGACTCTTAAATGACAGTCTTGGTTTGGAGTATGAAATTGTGAGCCAATGTATCTATAATTAAATTAATAATTGAAACAATACTTTTAAACACACGTGGAGTAAGAGCATAGTATGTTGTATAGTAATACTGTAAAATTGAATGGCTCAAAAACATCTTTAAAGTGATAGCTCACCCAAAAAGGAAAATTTATGTTTATTTGCTTACCCCAGGGCATCCAAGTTGAAGGTGACTTTGTTTCCTCAGCAGAACACAAACGCAGATTATTAGCTTTAGCCGTAG
>JBBKCR010000080.1:10524327-10543273 GCA_037577295.1 Ladigesia roloffi | reverse complement strand
TACGCCTGTCCCACACTGTCCCACTTAAACTTGGTACTTGTCCCACATTTTGTCTGTCTGGGGGTGGTCACCCTAATCATATTGCAGTATAGCTGCTCTGAAACCCATTTAGCTGATCTGAAGCCCCCACAGCTAGGTGGGCATATCACAAATTGGTCTTTCAATCCAACCAAGGACTCCGGAATGTAAATATTCTACCCTTCATAGTACTATTTAATGCCTCTTTCAGGACAACACACCCCGAATCACAGCCAAAAATGGCTTGGGAACGCCTTCAAGAACATGACAAAGAAGAAAAAAGTGTTGCTGCGGTTTCCCCACCTCACAACTGCTGCTAATTATTTTGTGCAGATACCACACCCCACCTTCAGAGGTCTTGTGAAGTTCATGCCTTAAGGCAGCGGTCCCCAACCTCAACGCGCGGTTTAATATAAGAAATCCAGTCATTTTTTCAAAATAAAACATCGTTTAGTCTCTGATAGTAAACAAAAAGTAAATACTGTATTTTTTCCGTGCAGCCCGCGGACCGCTACCACGTGACCCACGGCCCACGGCGGGTTGGGGACCGCTGCCTTAAGGGATCAAAGATCTATTGGTGGCACAAGGGGGCGTAAGTGGTTTTAATACTCATACATGAATATTTTTTTCTCATTTAATCTACAAACGTTTTAGGCCCCATGCTTTTTTGTTTTACCACTCATTGATTTTATTCATAAACTCCAGATTTTTATTGCAAAATGTTTTTTTTTAAATGATGAAACAACAGGTAATTGGGTGTATTTCTCCATCCTCATGACTACCACTACCTTGAACCTGGACCCAGACATGATGTACTTTTAGGACTATATTTTGATGGTGGCACAAAAAGAAATACCAGTAAACAACAATGTTATTTTTGTATATAAAATAACTTCTCGTGTGTCTAATATCACCTTAAGAGTTTTAACATTAATATACTGTTAACATTTAGAAGACTGGGTAAGAAAGCTTGAAGAAATTAAGGTGCACCATAGGGTCACTTATTTTTCCCTGCTTTCAACTGAGGGGATTGGGGCCAAACATGCAATAGAGTCAGTCTTTCATAAATTACAGCATTACAGTGAATCTGAACACCCCATACTTATGTACTTTTGGCCTGTAGCTTTGCATTTACAATGACATTCCCTAACTACAGGGGACTGTCACCCTGGAGTAATATGGGATTTAGAGTCTTGCTCAGGTTTCCAGGGTTGGCATGCTGAATGTGGGCTCTGCACCCATAATCTCTACGTCCAGTATCATATCTTTATATATATATATATAAAAATTTTAAAACTGCAATTTAATTTTGTTAGATTGTTTCTTTTGTCGTTAAAACGTATAAAAAGCTTATTGTGTGTATAATACAGCTTAAAGTGTAAACCGTTAACATCTTTCACATAAAAATTATGTCAATTACACTGTGTAACTGTCCAAAAGGGGGCAGTATTAGTCTGTAAATCCTTTTCTAACTGTTCATTACACAGTATGTCATATGATTATTAAGGGGAAATGTATCACACTGTGTAGGGTTACTGGCATACTATTAGGCAAGTATCAGTCAAAAATTGATTGTGTCCTTACCAGTTCAGTATTTTATACAATTCTGGGCATTTTGATGTATAACCCTCTATATATATATAATATAGTATTGTATAGAATAGCATAATATAATATAATATAATATAATATAATATAATATAATATAATATAATATAATTTAAAATAACCCCCCATTAGTTTACTTTATGATGTCCAACATCCCATTTTCACCAAGTAGACAGGGTCAATTATATTACTGATCCAATAACCTACCGAATGTTTGGTCGAGTAATCGAGTAATCGTAGTTTTGAACAATTTAATTGCGTTATCAGACCTGGGGCAAACCTGTCTCTGCTATATTTTACTGAAAAAAACAATGAACAAGGACTTTAAAAATGCAAAAAATTTGGTTCGTCCACTAGGCTTTTGTTCTCAGTAGATTCGTTGTAAGCTTGATCGCCCTCCAATCTGACAGCTAATCGATTCTTCAAAGAGATTAACGTTTTATTCAATTATTTGCTTTTAAAGAATCGTTTAGATAGACCTAAACACCACAAGGACATCCCTGACCGGGGAACAGCTCAGGATTTCCACGGGCTGCTGTACTGATTCCTCGTTCTTCTTCGTTCTTCAGCGTCCCTCCCACCTCCTCCCCGCCCATTCTCCTGCCTCTCCACATCATTTAACACACACCCCTTCAGCCGAGGCGAACACACACTTACGCGAGCGGCTGGCACGAGCAGAGGGTGCACGAGAGCACGAGCTTCACGCAGGGCGCTCTCCGAAACTTTTGTGTTTGCTGGTTAAAGCCTGGACGGAGCGCCTCGCTGGAGACCGAACGGTTCGGCGTGCCTCTCTCTTCACTCTGGCATGTTCCATCACTGAAGAGGACAGATCTGAACTCCTGCTTTCTCACAAAGAGGTACCCTCTCACACCACAGCTCCACCACGTCTGTAAAGATGTTTCGCAGAACTGGATACCCGTTTCCAGTTCACTGGGCTGCTTTAAGAACCTGCATGACATGTTCGTGTTTCAGTATACTTACAATATGCTTAGTTTTTTATCAACAAAATAACGAATACAGCTTTCAAAGCTTGTTTTTTTAACTAAGACAACACATTGGCTACTGTGTTGTGTTACTCCACAAAAGTAGTCTAGTGTGTGCATATATGTATAAGTATATATATATATTATACATACATAAGTGTGTGTAATATGTATGTATAGTGAATTTATATGTACTTTATGGATTTGTATAAACACTACTATGAAGTAAATGTACATATTTATACATGCAAGTTTATATGTATGTAGTAATGGTTGATTATGATACATGTACACATTGAACAGTGTAGGAGAATGACTGGTATTATGCTGACACAGTGATCTGGTGGTAATCGATTTAAAGAATTATCAGACGGCATCAGGTGCCACACATCACCTTTCTTGCTGTAATGCAGTTATATTGGCAATGAACTACATTTGGGTCTGCACAGCATTAGGGGAAACCCGATTAAAACCCCCCCACGGGGACTTTGACATCCAGCAGGGACCAAGGGATGCATATCGGTTACATGGAAATTACGACTGATTGGATTTGAATGCACACTATATAGGCAACCAGATGGTAGCCGGTGACACTGACACACTTAATGTTGACATTGTGCCCAGCGCTCGTCTCTTTGTTGGTTTTGCCTTGACTGTGCAGAGTGGTTGCGGTGTTTACTTTTAAAAGTTCTTTCCTCTTATTTTCCCTTCTTTTCCCCTCCCTTTCCATCTGCCTTTGAACACCTGGTAATGATTAAACTTGCTCACATTCCAGTCGGCTAGACATCAGAGACAGATCCAGTGGGTTTTGTGTATGTGTGTGTGTGTGTGTGTGTGTGCCTGTGTGTGTGTTTGCAGAATGACATCATGTTCTGTCATCTTTCCTTGGTCTGACTCCACTCTCTGTGGGCTTTGCTGATATCAATCAACTGAGTTAGTGACATGTGACTAACCCTAACCCTATCTTCTAAGTATCTACTAACCCAGGTTGGTTTTCTGACCACAGAAGAGTAAAGCAGCAGAAGTGAGAGTTGTATTGTTTGCTGATGGTTGAATAGTTCTAAATGTGCCTTGTTCAATGATTGCTAATGAGGTTGTGCTACTTGAGACTTCAGTACTGGGTTTCGGTTTTCACACACTCATCAAACATCTGATTTATAAACAAGTCGTCTGCCTTTGAGTTCCAAGTGAATTTGTTTTTACTCCTCTCATAGGATTCAATGAAAATGTCTGTCTGTGTCCACGAGAACCGCAAGTCGCGGGCCAGCACGGGCTCCATGAACATCTACCTGTTCCACAAGTCTTCGTATGCAGACAGCGTCCTAATGCACCTGAACGCACTCCGGCAGCAGAGGCTCTTCACTGATGTCTTGCTCCATGCAGGCAGCCGCTCGTTTCCGTGCCACCGGGCTGTGCTTGCTGCCTGTAGTCGGTATTTTGAGGCTATGTTCAGTGGTGGGCTGAGAGAAAGTCAAGCCAAGGAGGTGGACTTCAGGGACTCGATTCATCCTGAGGTACTGGGGATGTCATTCCAGATTTTAGTATCAGTTATGCATTTGTTACATACATTAAATGTACTTTTTTAGTTGTAGAATGTTCACCCGAGTAACCAGAACCCCTCTGTTTCCTCCAGGTGTTAGAGCTTCTGTTGGATTACGCTTACTCATCCCGCGTGGTCATCAATGAGGAGAATGCTGAGTCTTTGCTGGAAGCAGGTGACATGCTGGAATTCCAGGACATCCGTGATGCTTGCGCTGAGTTCCTGGAGAAGAATCTTCACCCATCCAACTGCCTGGGCATGCTCCTCCTTTCAGATGCCCACCAGTGCACCCAGCTCTCACAGCTCTCTTGGAGCATGTGTCTCAGCAATTTCCCTGCCATATGCAAGACAGAGGAGTTCCTGCAGCTGCCCAAGGACATGCTGGTACAGCTACTCTCACATGAGGAGCTGGAGACAGAGGATGAGAGGCTGGTTTATGAGTCAGCGCTGAACTGGGTGAACTATGACCTGGAACGACGACACTGCAACTTGCCTGAGCTTTTGCGCACTGTACGCCTCGCCCTCCTGCCTGCAATCTTCCTCATGGAGAACGTCTCCACAGAGGAGCTCATCAACACTCAGGCCAAGAGTAAGGAGCTGGTGGATGAGGCCATCCGTTGCAAGCTACGCATTCTACAGAACGATGGTGTGGTCAACAGTCCTTGTGCCAGGCCACGCAAGACCAGCCATGCTCTTTTCCTGTTAGGGGGTCCTACCTTCATGTGTGACAAGCTCTACTTGGTGGACCAGAAGGCCAAGGAGATCATCCCCAAAGCAGATATTCCAAGTCCACGCAAGGAGTTCAGTGCATGTGCTATTGGCTGCAAAGTCTATGTGACAGGTGGCCGTGGCTCAGAGAATGGTGTGTCGAAGGACGTTTGGGTGTACGATACCTTGCATGAAGAGTGGTCCAAAGCGGCGCCAATGCTCATAGCTCGATTTGGTCATGGCTCAGCAGAACTTCGCCACTGTCTGTATGTTGTTGGAGGTCACACAGCTGCAACTGGTTGCCTTCCAGCTTCACCATCTGTCTCTTTAAAGCAGGTTGAGCAGTATGATCCGGTTGCCAACAAGTGGAGCATGGTGGCACCACTACGTGAGGGCGTCAGCAATGCAGCGGTTGTCAGTGTTAAACTCAAGCTCTTCGCCTTTGGAGGAACAAGCGTGGCCCATGACAAGCTACCCAAGGTCCAGTGCTATGACCCTGTTGAGAACCACTGGACTGTCCCAGCATCTTGCCCACAGCCGTGGCGCTACACAGCAGCTGCTGTTTTAGGGAACCAGATATTTGTAATGGGCGGCGACACTGAGTTCTCAGCCTGTTCCGCCTACAAATTCAGCAGCGAGACTTACCAGTGGACTAAAGTAGGTGATGTTACGGCTAAGCGAATGAGCTGCCAGGCTGTAGCCTCGGGGAACAAACTGTATGTAGTTGGCGGCTATTTCGGAACACAGCGCTGCAAAACACTAGACTGCTACGATCCTACATCGGATGCCTGGAACAGCATAACCACTGTACCCTATTCCCTAATCCCCACTGCCTTCGTCAGTACCTGGAAGCACCTCCCAGCCTGACAGCTGCATGCCTTGGCTGACACTTGAACTGTCTTCATCCTGTGAGGTAGGTATGCTGGACTTGACTGACAGTTCTCCAGATAAAGGTGCAAACATCCATCAGAAATAGAAAGTCTTTAATATTAAGCCTATTTTCATGGTTTTACATATACTTTATAATCAGGTTAGCATCAAAAGCTTGGCAACTCTTGAAGCACTTTTATGAATGGAGGATAAACTGTCTTGAAAGAATTACTGTCTATAACATGGGAATTCCAAGAGAAAGATTTAATGAGCCGTGTCAAGCAAGTGCCAATTAAGGTCACAAACCTGTTAAGATAATATCTCAACATGGATTGTTATTAAGGCTTAATTTGTAGCTTCTGTCTGAATACATCGCATACCTGCGCAAAACACTGTGCTCATAATACCTGCTGGTGGCAGCCATAGTACGGATTTCACGACAAAACATGTTTTCTGTTGTTCTTCGGTTTTGGAAGAGTTCCAAGATGGAATGAGAAATGTAAGCCTAGAGTTTAGCACTGATCATTCTTTATGTTCACACATAATTTGCTTCATCTCCTTTTGGATTCTGTGTACAAGGACAGAGATCCTTATTAAATCAGGAGAAAATTGAGTATTGATAGAGTAATTAGATTGCACCATGATTCGAGGAGAGGGTGCCGCATCCTTTGGATAACAAGCAGAGTTTAGTTTACTCATCCGTTTTGCTCCTCTGCCCTTTCGCCTTGATGTGTTTTGAACCTGTTTAGTGTCAGTCATTTGGTTGAGTTTTGTTTGCTGCGTACAGCTAACCTTTGAGGGGATGAAACGCATCTTCTGTGTGTTAGTATGAGGGATATGCAATGTGGCCAAGATACAAGGTTGTGATACTGCACAATTTGCTGTGTTTCATCAGAAAGTATCAAATTAACCACAATTGCCACATTTCTTCAATGTTCATATCCCCCGAAAATAACTATACAAGTGAGGGAAAAGTACCCATGATGCACCAGTGTGGGCCAATCCAATTTAGAATTTTCTTCATGTAGTCATCAAACCATTTGCCAATGCTGATCCATATATCGATTGTGAATATATTTTTCTTAGCAGGAATTTAGAAAATGAGAATTATTTCTGCAACTGTGGAGTAAAATTAATTCAATTTTAGAACAGTAACCAGGCACCTCATAACATTATCTCTTTCATAAAGATAATAAAAATACAGGCCCATTTTTAATATGAATCCAGTACTATTGTCCAGTGATGCAGGCTACCATGTGTGTGTCTGTGGTCCGTTTGTGTGTGTCGGACTGTACTGGCTGGCTGATACAGCGCCTGTGCTGTATCTGATCTCCCTCCAGCTTTGAGAGTCGACAGCATGGCTGAGATGGAGGGAAACGAGGACAGAGACTAAGAGAGAGAGGGGCGATATCTAAAGCGTCTTGGAGCTTGAAAGAATTCATAGTACCCAAGATTCATCTCAGACTGACACTCAGCAAAACAGGAATGTTTGTGTGCATGCGTGTCTTTGAGAGACGTCTCCCGAGACGTCTAGTGGTGTTATACGGCGTGGGGCGTAGCACCAAGGGTAATTGAAACAGAATAGAAGACTTTTATTGTCCCTGAGGGGCAAATTTGTCTCTGGGTGGAGAGAGGAGGGAAGAGAACCAGCGGGACTAAGAAAGGAGGCAGAGGGTTAGAGAGAGAGAAGTGGGTAAAGGGAGTAATTAGATCAACAATATGGCTTGGAGTTTAAAGGGATAAATAACCCTTGCAGCTTTTTTCTATTGTGCCTTCGCAATTGCAGCCTTCCCGAGTGGGCCGTGTGGTGGTAACACAGGGGACGAGTCACACACTGAGGCGGACTCGGATGCCTGGGGAGCTGTAAGGCCAGTAGACCAAACAAACCTGCTCTTACTTTACTAGACTACATCACACTGGAGAGATCAAAGGCAGTGGGACTGATTCAACTTTGCAAACCCTTAGATGTGGCAGTTATTGGTGGTCGTAATGAAAAGCATGGTGTCACAGGAATTTAGCCACTCCTACACCCTATCCCATGCTGGATAGCATTGCAGCAAGTGATGGGGGAGAAAGAAGGCCTTCTTACCCCCCTGATCCAGGGAGAGCGAGGCCTATAATGGTCTTGGATTGGCCTTCCCAGGGATCAAACACATAATCTCCCAGTTATGGGGCCAGTGCTGCAACAGCTGCTCCACTCAGGAGCCAATATCAGTTATTTCAGTGAATAACTCTATCCTTGATTAAACAAGGGTACCAACTTTCATTTTGCAAGAGTAAAGAAAGTGTTGGTTAAAAAGAAAGAGTGTGAAGCTGCCAAGCGAGATTACTCCATTTCTGACCTCCCCCCCGAAGGTTGAACATTCATCTTTGGTTCTTATAGGCTCGGTGACCAAGCCTGTTAGTGTGTGTGTGTGTGTGTCTGGAATGCCGCCCACCTCGAGCGGGCAGATAATTTCAAAGTGGAGGTCCTTTACTTTTGTCCACTGGTACATTCCTATGCATTTAAATGGCCATGAAGTGTTCTTAGCAGCTGCCCACCCCCGACCCCACACCAGCCCCCCTCTTCCTTTGTAACAATGAGATGGCTCACCGCTGGCCAGAAGAGTGGGAGGAGAAAGAGAGGGGGGGAGAGGAGGAAAGGAGGATGAGAGGGAGAGGACTGGAGGAGGGAGGATAAACAAAGCTTTCTCTCTTGCGCTTTTTGCCCCTTTTCTCACACTCTTCCTTGCACTATCTCTCTCCCATGGGAACTCGTTTGGCTACAGGCATGCTCCATTCCCTGCTGCGGAACACAGTGCATAATTCATAAACACACACACACATGTATTTCCCATGGGGATGGTATAGGAGAAGCAACAATATTAACTGTATGTTAATGTAAGGAAATAAGAAGATTGTATTCTGAATTATTAATGCTTCTGAAGCATTTCTATCCATCCTGTCGTTAAATGTCCAAACCGCTGTCCTTTGGACCATTTGGACCAAGATTTTTCATCTATTCAGGTATATTTACCTAAAAATAATCAAAGTGTAAATCCCCATAAGTCTAAGCTTAAAAGCATGAACAGTTCAGATACTTCAGGTAAATTCAGAGTTGTTTTATTGGAAGGTTATCACTGCTTTATTGCGTTTGTCCTGCAAACACAAACCCAAACTCCAATTTCCTTTCGCTTTATGTTGAGAAAGCATTTCATGGAAACCCAGTAATCTTGTTGGTTGACTTCTCAAAAGCAGTTTACTCAAAATAACAGCGACCCACACTGCACTTGGTGTGATTAGCTGTGTTGACCTACTGCTGGGGGCCAAAAGCCTCATATCCTCAGCACATGTGACGGCGGCCCCATGATGTGCAGTTGAGTGTTTGAACCAATCAACTCCCTCTGCTGCTTCCCCTTATCAGCATATGACACACTGTCAGAAAATAAATGAATTCCCAAATATCATCAGTAAATACTGTTACCACATTTCCCAGACATGTATCAGAGGAGACTGCTGTCACATGATTACATCCTAATTGTGTTTAACACAACTGGGTCCGTGGTTTCTGTGCCTTAAAACGCAAAGCTTGTTGAACGGGACTCTGTGGAAAATTACAGTCAATGGCACATTTGTGTATGTAAGAGGAAGGGTCATTCAGTTAGGGTTTGAAGTTGGTGAAAAAAGTTGATGATACTTATTTTGCGGGAAGGTAAAACATCGTCTACAGTTTGTGTTTTCCATTTTGCGAAAAATCTATGGAAAATAATGCAGATTATGCCCAGTAAACTGAAGGTGATATTTTTTAAGGTTATAAAACCTTCAAGGGTTCTTTAGCATGGGGAAAATGGCCGTACCTGTTTGTCAGTGATCTACCACGCATGAGTGAATGTATGCCAGGCATGCAGCTGAGGTCATTAATCCAAGACCTGCACCATTGACTAGCAGCTCCATGCTGTCTTAAAGCAGAACTCATGCTTCAGGGAGCGCTTTGTGTCTGGTGCAACCTCTGGAGAAGCTCCACCCCACCGGCTCCCGCATACCAACCTGGACAATGAGTGGGTCATTGGAGTGATGAATGGATGGATGGATGGATGGATGAGCTGCTTGCGTCTAGCTTCCCCTTTTGTCTTTCTTAACAGGCTCTGATTAGCATGTATGCTAATAGCCGTATGCATGGCTATCCTCAGTTTTAATGGGAAGTTGTTTTTAAAAATGGCAATATAAAGTGCTTGTGAAAGAGAGAGAGAGAGAGATAGAGGCAGAGAGACCATATGTCCAACCACAGAGGGAAAAACATTGTTGGAAACCACTATAGATATTGAAGTCATAAACCCAATAGAGCATTAGAGAGTCAGCTGGAGAGAGAAAACATAAATCACACCCTGTGATGTTAATAATTCTGTTGAATATTTAATGGTAAATCGATTGCTAAGCAAGGGTTATAAAAAAGGAAGGGCTCGGTAAATGTATCCTTCACTTGTGCACCTTCAGTTCGTTTTTAGATTTTCCCTCAGGACAGCTGCATGTTTGTACCATTCATGACAGAATGGTCTGGGGTACAAGCTGCGGGGAGTGAATGCTTCTTAGAAATATAATGGCGACGGAATATGGTCTAATCATGTTCCATAATCACGGAACTGGAGACATACCCTTAATGGTAGCCCCATTGACAGCGGCTGAGTGTGCAGATCATAGCAAAGTATGTTCTGGGCATTTCTGTGGCAGAGGAGTACAGTTACCCAGCTGCTACTGACATTACAGGGCGGTCTGAGTGTGTGTGGACAGTGAGGACATGCACCCTGCTGTTGCCTGGGTCGTGATTTCACCCCACGTCGGCCGCCGAACAGGTGTTAGCACACGACCCGTCCCACTCCATCTGTTTTTCCTTGAGAACGACAGGAAAAGGGGGAGAACAAATGGCCAGGTTGAAGGAGTGAGTGTCTGGATTTGATCTTGCAGACTTGTTATTCTTTTCTGTGTCGTGGGTCGGGGGTTTTGATATGTGTGTGTGTGACTGAAAAGGAAGCATTTTGGCGAAAACGCGTCTGCTTCTCCCTTGTTTACGAGATCTGTTCATGGAAATGTGATTCATCCTGTTGGGGCCGACGCTTTTCATTCCATAATAGGTAAAAAAGCACCAAGCTCCAAACGACTGGAGCCGCTTCAATAGGTCGTTTAATCTTGTATTTCATGGAAAAATAAGTACATGTCAAATGTAGAATATGACCCCTTAAAAATAACATGTTTGTCTCCTCTCCACAGATTCCCCATCTTTTCCATCGTCGTTGATGTCTACTGGATTCCGACTGTGAAGAGTTTTGCCATCCTGTGCAAATTCATCAAGAGACATTCTCCTCAAGTTGAGGTGTAAGACGTCCAGTCAGAAAGATTTTCTTTTTGTGCTGCGAAATCAACAGACGTGCTTCAGAGAACTTCTCAGACGTCGCCGTGTCGTTCCTTCACCATAGTGCTGTCGCTGTGCTTGCTGTGGCAACCGAATGAACCAATCTGCATTCGTCTAAAAAGACCAATTGGCATCCAGCATGTTTTAGGTGGCCCTGTCCATTATTTTTGTGTGTGTCGTCTAATTTTTTAAAATATGAAGACAATGGTGTGTAAGCTAAATATCGACGCCACTCTCTTCTCAAATCAAGCTTTGTTTCCCGGAGAAGAGAGTGAACCAGAAGAAGAGACGAACCTTGCAAGGGATGAAGACCTCTCCTTCTCTCACTGCAGAGTGCCCCTCTTCCTCTGAAATAAAGGACAGATAAGGACGGAAGTCTTTTCAATCTCTCAAACACATTTTTTTTCTCCATAAATGATGAAAGTGAGAAGAGAAGCTGTTTGTTTGTCTCACGCTGCCTCTGTATGAACAGGAATGGGCTAATGCTGGCCTGTTCCTGACAAACAGACCCTGGCAACCTGGTGTGAAACTGGCTGTCAGAATGCATCCTGAGGCAAGGCACACACCAGCTGTGTGTTTTTGTGTCAGTGTGAGTGTGTGTATGTGTGTGTGTAGAAGGTCAGCATGTCCCAGCATGTTTTGCTGAGTGAGAATCCAACCGACACCACTCCATCCTCAATTCTTCTTCCAAAAGGCACCAAAAACCAAAAAAAACAACAACTGTGGACTTGAACAGAAACCTGGATGACCGACAGAGACACTGTCCGTTCCTCAGTGTCTCCAGATGGAACAGGAGAAGAGGACACTGGAGAAGAGCCTGTTCCATTGTCATGCTCACGCTAGCAGCTTAGCCTTGTTATAAGGTGGTGAGCAGTTCCATTCGAACACATATGGCCTGAGTAGAAACGTGAAAGACTGAGAGAGAGAGGGAGAGAGAGGGAGAAGTGTGAGTCGTTCTGTCAGCTGGAGAGGGAATGCAGTCTCCATGGCAACAACTAGCAACCTGAACTTAAAAAAAGTGATTTTTTTTTCACAAAAAAAGAAACTGGCTGTCTTAAGACAGTGTCTGCTCATTGTCTTAATTTATGATAATTTTTTTATGATTGTGTTTTTTTTATTGTTAGTTTTGTTTGATTTAACTACATGTGTTATTTTTGTATTTATTGATATTCTGCTTGCATACATATCCGGATGTAAAGACGTTGGCGGGTGTTTTGTGCTACGCATGGCCCACATTTGCTCTGTTTCACCTAAAAGTTGCTCTTTTGCACATATTTCCATCTTGCCGTTTTGGATGTGCCTGGGCGAATTTCATAGGCGTCAGCAACTGCTTGGGCCACTGGTGCGTCTGGCCTAAAAAGGGGGTAGGCTTGGGGTCGTAGGTCATTGCTTGGAGAACAAGGGGAAGGATGACGTGGTAGGATCAGATTACCCAGGGTGCAGGTCAGTGTTTGGGTTGGGGTTTGGCGGCTGCAACCGGGGAGGGGCTGGGGTTTTAAAAGTGATGCAATGAAATGGTCAGAAAGGTTCCTGGTACGTCCATGTGACCATAGTTTTAAGCCAATGAGGAGACACACACAGCGCACAAATCAGTTAAAACTAGTGTTTGCTATAACATTTTTAGACCCCAAAAATTTGACCCCAAGCTACACCTATTACGAGTCGGTTATCTGTTGTAGGCTGTGGTAATACTACAGCTTAGTGGTAAAATATTTAAAAGGGATAGTTGGAACTTAAAAATGTAATTGGAATTGCTGCCAGGTACATGCCACTGATGCCTTTTTGGCACGTAAGTTAGGATGAACTATCCATTTAACACCTAAACTAAACTGACAACCCTTATCCGTCAGCCACAGCATGCTGGTGAGCACCGGGCCGGGGCCAGCTCGGAGGCTTGCTGACCTTGCTATGTCAATGCCTTTGGCGTTATTTAAACACAGGCCGACTCTGGGTCAGCACAAGCAGGACGCCTCTTGTAGTGCTATGTGAGAAACGTGGCATCTGCAGCTGCTCCCAGACCAGCAGGAACTGTCACTGTGTCGTAGGTGTGACTCGCAGCTAAGCGTTGTTAGCAGGTTCAGCAGTAACTGGCATCAGATCAGTGTTAAAGGAGCTCAATTACCCACACCTGCAAGAGAAGTGATTGGCTTGTCTCTAGAAATGGGCCAGTGACGTTGACTCCTCTCAGGGTGTTCTATACTGCCGGGCACAGGTGGAATTAAAATGCTGTAAGTTAAGGCCTGCACTTGGGTAACAGTGGGGTCGAATGGGTCAAACTTAGTGAGAGGCGCAATGATGATGCTAAATCCCAAAGTTTCTTAAAAATACTTTTTAATGGCAATGTCTACACAAGGGCAGACACCATAGTGCTTTTCTACCAGTGCCAAGGACGTTGTCTGTGTGGTGCAGTGGTTCTCAGTTCCAGCTCAGCTCCATTCACAGCATCCTTGACTCAGCTCTGAGGCTAATGAGGAGAAAGTCCTTCAGGAGCTGAATCAAGCAGGGGAACACCCCGAGTTGTGCCATGAATGAGAACGCTGGGAACGAGAATCAGTGGTATAGCTAGATGTCCTGTGAGTTAGATGTTAGGACCAGGTTGTTTAATCCCCTGAGGTTTACATGGGTCAGCCATAATGTATGTGGAGCCAATTTGTGGGGCCGCAGCACTCCAACAAGTCTGACACTTTTTGCAAGCGTGACAACACTGTGTTTCAGCTAACTGCTATTGCTTTTACTTTAGTGGGTTGCCAACATGTTTTTGAAATCCCTAAGCCCTACAGGGAAGCTCTCTGTGTGCTTTCCTGGTCAGGCTAGTTGCTGCTTCATCACTGTAAAACCAAACCTTTGCGTCTGGTCATGGAATGGGCTTAGCACGAGTATCGGCAAAATCATATTTGCAAACAGAAAGAGAGAGGCTAGTGAGTAAAAAAGAGAGAAGGTTATGGAGGGTCAAGCTTCACATTCCTTCTCAGACCTTCCTCCCCTTTTCATCTACGCCCTTCTTCAGCAGAGTGGTTTCAGGGAATTCCTGCTTTTACCCTGCTGCCTCCAAACACCCCCAAACTTAAAGGCCTCCGTCCCCCAGGAACTTTTTCCAGAAGACTGCTCATATAAACCTCCAGCTGGCCAATCAGACGACCTCTTGTTTCGCCTTCCCGCCCTCTTTTCAAGTGCTGTTGCCTGGGCGATGGTCAGCAGTCACCCCCACCAAGCCCCTTCATTTAAGCAGTTGTCAGGTGTTTTGTTTTCTGCTCTCCCCCTCTCTCTTTTTCCTTCCCTGACCCTCTCCTGCCGTAGCCGAAGAGTGACCGGGAGGTGGGTGGCTCGCTCTGAGCGTAGTGTCGACTCATAGGCCGGAAACATACCATGTGCAAGTAGGTAAACGTGAATAGATCTAGCTAACCAAAACTCATGGGGGTGGGGTAGCTCAGTGGGTAGGATACTAGCCTCTGGACTATGAGGTCTTAGGTTCGAATCCTACCAACAGCACACCCCTGGGTCCCTGAGCAAGACCCTTAACCAGGGAGAGCGCCCCCTGTAGGTAGGAATGGAAGTCGTTTTGGATAAAGGCATCTGCTAAATGCAATTGTAAATGTAAAGTTTGTATCAGTACAGGTGGAAGCATCGTGGGCATTGCAGCAAGGGGGCGCTATTCCTTACTGTAGCCCAGGAGAAATGAAACGTAATTTTTTTTGTGTGTTTTTGTCACCGGTGCCGCCCATAAATTGGCACGAGACTACTCAACTGTCGACATGCCGATTGTTGTAACTATGGGCACAGGAGCGGTTCCTGTTAACTCACACTTTCTGTTTATACTCGGGTTTGGGTTTACAACCCCCAATACAACACCAGAACGTACGTTCAGCATGCACAGACGGACCGTGCACTTGCAGTGTTTTAGCTGGGAGTTGTCGATTGTGTTTACGTACTTGCTGGGGGATGTTTCTGGCCTTAACCATCATATGCCTTTTTTCATTGGACGCTGTCAATGTTGGGCTGTACCGATCTATCCTGTATGTCTTACTACTCTGCATTCTTCTGCTGTTGCTCTATCTCAACCATGCCGGTTAACGTTATTTTGTACAAGTGATTTTTTTCACAATGTGAAATTCATGGCGAAATAAACATAAGAGTTTTTTCCTCTTGATTGTTAAAAAAAAGAGTCTTACCAAGTCTTTGTGCAACATTACCAAACACACCAAATGTGACAATTGGAATTTTGGTGCACATTCTTGAGCTGACAGCTTGGATTCTCTCTCTCTCTCTCCCTCTCTCTCTCTCTCTCTCTCTCCCTCTCTCCCTCCCTCCCTCTCTCTCTTTCTCTTTCTCTCCCTCTCTCTCTCCCTCTCTCTGTAGGATTATGAGCGTCTTGCTGCTCAGCTGGATGGAGCGAGACAGCCTCTGGCTGAGAAGGTGCAGAATTTTTCCTCCACTGCTGCGAAGAGCCCCCTGGTCGAGGCGGCCGAGAAACACGCCGGTCTTCTCGACCGGCTCGCTAAGAACCTCTCCAGGTGACTCTCTCTCAGATTCACCTGTTCCTGTGTTCTCCAGTGTCCGCAGGGTCATCTTGACTTTATTGCCTGTTCCCCTGTATGTAAACAGCGTTATAACAGACACCAACAAGGATGGGTTCATCCAGAGAGCGCTGAACGCGTCCCGAGCGTACACCGACATCATCGACAGCGTGAAGGAAGCGGAAGCAGCAGTAAAGCAAGCCAACAGATCAGCAACAGAGGCCCTGGAGGTAACACACACCTCTACAACCAACAATTCCATCTAAACAGCAAAGTTTAAGAGCAAAATCTTCATTATGATGTCAGCCCATCCATTGGTTGCATTGAAATTCTAATTAATATAATAAGTTAATTACATTTAACATTAAATGCCTAATATTTTAATAATCTGATGGATTTTCTGAAATTTTGAGAAATTGAATACCAGTTCAAATTGATACTAGGACTAAAGAGTATTCTAATTCACAGTTTTTAAGCTTGACAGTAGAAACTGAAATTTCCTTCTGTATGTAGATGTTCACACAGCTGCTTTAATGATATGTGCCAATATTTCGTTTTTCATGCATTTTAATTCGAAACTAAGCAAAGTTGCTTTTCCTGAAGGAAATACAATAGCATGCAGAGATGATAGATACAGACAAAGATAGACAGATTGATGATAGATAGAAAGAGAGATAGATTGATAGATTGATAGATTGATTGATTGATTTAAGATAGATAGATAGATTTAAGATGGAAAATAAGAATAAGAATAAGAATATAAGAATAATAAAAATGCATGTTATCTAATTATTCAGAAAAATATAATTTGTATAAATTTCCAACGATAATTATAATTTGAAAGTTAACTATAATTTGAAAGAGCATTATTGATTTCTCCATGTTTCTGATTGGGTTTCGGTATTCTACATTCCAGCAGTTCAGTGGAAACTCTACAGTACAAATATGTGTTTACTTTTACTTTTATTTTAGTAAGCTGAGTTTAAAATAAATAAATAAATAATAAATAAAATAAGTGTTTTGGGAGCATATTTGGGGGCATATTTAGAGTTTACACCGTTAAAATAGGCATTCATTGTCATTTTTACCAACACAAATTCGCAGGTTATTTCGGGGGTTGACAGAACTGCTGGAAGTGAAATCTCCCATAAATTGTAGAACAGATCCTGCTCTGGTAAAACGAATGCAGCTTCATTAGTGCAGAATAACATTGTTTGTAGCTGGCCGCATCAGCGCTGTCCTCGTGTGCTGATCAGGAAGGTGTGCTTTCTTCTGACACAGAAAATCAAAGACCAGGACCTTCCCAAGCAGGCCAAAGCTCTGAGGAACCAGAGTGCTGAACTTGAGCAAATGGCAGCGGCTTTGCAGGAGAAGCTGGATAAAGGTACATTAAAAATGAATTCTAAAGAAATAGTTTTGAATTCATGGGACAGAAAACTTTCAGACACATTGGAAAATTGTTTATAAATAATGATTTTTAACCCCCATGAAAATGTTGTATTCAGTGTTTTTAAACATCAATACAAGTCTTTGTTACTCAGAGGGTTTAATTGTGACTTTTGATACTGAGTTTAATTGTGGTTTAAATTGGGCAGACGTGACGCCTCAGTTGCAAAACATCAGTAAGCGTCTGGAAGCGCATGGAACCGAAAAGGACACGCTTCTGAAGGATTTGCTGAAGGTACAGAATTATCTCAACTCATCCAAAGGTGAGACTTCTGCTTTTTCTTTCAGAATTATTAGTGCTTTGCCTTTCGCGCTTGTGTGCAATATTAAGACATAACTTGGAGATAACGTGAGGGATGGGTTTGTGTGTGCAGACAACACGTCTGCGGAGATCCAAGCTGCCAAAAGCGCAGTAGAGAAGGCGAACAGCACTGCAGCCGACGTGCTGGAGACACTGGCTCCTATGAAGGAGAAGCTGAAGGAGTGGCAGAGTCAGTACGGATCCTCCAACACCACAAATCAGGAGATCAATGATGCAATCAGCCAAGCCAACAAGTCACGTGAGTATAGACATGCATGTGTCTTTTCTTATGTTTTCTTAATAAGTAAACAGGGGGGTCCTCAAGTATAAGTGAAGTAGTTGGCATCAACCAGTACACTAACCTACAAGTACAAGAACAGTATAATTATGTCTTTTTCCTTTTTCTGTGCCTTAGTTCTGTTTTTATGTTCCAAGTTATGATTTTACAGCTGTGTTAGATACGCTAAGTGACTGAGGCTAGGGTGAGTTTTGACTTACACTAGAATTTGGCTTACATCACTGTCACAGTAACTCGCGGACCCCCTGTATTAAATAGCAAGTATAAAATAGATCAGGGTTATTCAATTAAAAGTCACCAAGGACCAGTTATTACATTTCGGCCCAGTAGAAGGTCCGAACTGAAGTCCATCTCGTGTCTTATAGCCTTCTCCTATGTCCACATTTTCATATAGTTTACTCAAAATGTATTGTTCATTTCCACAAAATGAACTGAGTGCACAACTAACTATATGTCCACAAATAAAAGTAGTCCCAGTCCCAGGCAAATAAATTAAAAAAGTACAAAACGCATTTCATTATTGATGAAAATGTGTTGTAAAATTATTTTTTTTCCTCGGGTCAGGTCGGGTTTTTGGTCCACGCGTAGTTTCGCGGGTTGGGCGGGGCAGTTTGGATCTCCTGATTGGTCGGTTTGGGCGCTCCATAAAAAAAGCCGACCCGCAGAACACTACTACAGATGATAATAAACTAAAAGCCATTTGGGAGCTGAAAGAACAGGCTCTTCTTTGGGAGCCGAGCCAGAAGAGACGGCTCTCTTTCCAAACTTCCCATCACCAGTAAACTGACAAGTGATATTAACAGGAGTAGCAGCGCCCCCTGTCTACAGCCACGGTCGTCCAAAACAACGCTCCATGAAAATTCATTAATCTCGTGAATTTACCACATTGTTACGGGTTCGGACAGAACCATCGGACCGAGGCCCGCCATTATGCCTGATATAGACCCATATTCTATATTGTCTTCATTAAGAAGGTTGTGCAGTTCTACATTATCTCTTTAGCTCTAAATATTAAACCGGCTGTTTATGTTATTGTTCGTTTAAAACTGATGTGTTTACAGAAAATAAATGAACAAATGAAACGTCGTTGCCATTCAATCAGAGGGGATGTGTTCTCCTCACATTTAATCATTATTCTTTATTCACATTTAACAGAAATAATTAGTTCACCAGCGCTGTTGAATCTTCAATCTTTGATGAAAGAATCCACTCCACTAAACCGAAAGAAGAACACACACCACTGGAAATCCCAGCAGCCTGTCTCTGCACTGACC
>JBBKCR010000080.1:10343072-10355138 GCA_037577295.1 Ladigesia roloffi | reverse complement strand
GTTTTAGCAGGGGTGTGGTTTTCACACCCTTTAGGGGGTGGGGTGTTTGGAAACCACCATTGAATCTTGAATCTTTGGTGAAAGAATCCACTCCACTTACTGGATAGAAGAACACACACTACTGAACACAGATACTGAAGCATCACCAAACATGAAGCTTGGTACCGCAAATGAATAAATTTACATTCATGGCTTTTGGAAGATGGTTTTATCCAAAGTGACTTTCCAAACTCGTTTGCATTACACAGATATAGACAAATGTGTCCTGAGCTGTGTGCGTTAGGAATCAAACCCCACTCCTGCTTGGAGGGCAGTGATGTCATCATCCACTACACTAAACAACCACTGAAGAAAACTGGCTAGGGTCATAAAACAGAGCAAAAAATAAACGGATAGAATAGTTAACACTGCTCCATTGAAATTACAAAAGAAAAGCCATGTGTCATGTGATTTGGAAGGGAGTAATCCCTCAGGTCAATCATGGCCTGCAGGTGTGTTGTACAGACCCTACAGCATGGTTCCACACAACAGGGTCCATTCCACACCCTTCACTTCCTGCACACCGAAAAGTGTGCAGTTGATTGAATATCTTTATTCAGAACATCCTACAAAGTCATTAAACATGAAACAACACCCGCTCCTGAAGAGACATGCAGTGACAGACGGGCAAACGTTCTGCCCTTCCCAGTGAAGTGGTAAACTGGCCTTCCACTGCCTGCTCTTTCCCAAGCCCACGCCCAGTAGGCACCTTCACTCCCTGTGCTTTACTCTGTGGAGTAGAGTTTAGATCGGCCCGGCCCGACCCGACCCGAGCCTGTGCACCTGGTGCCCGAGCCCAGCCCCCCCGACACATTAACTGTAATTATCAGCCCGAGCCCAATTAAACCCGACACTTTTTTAATACGTGGGACGTTATAACACACGTTCTCAACTGTGGGTGTGTTCCTCCGAGACACTCTGGTCCTTTGAAACGTTTGTAAATTCAGAGTGAGGATGGAATTGTTGTTGGTTTATTCGCTTTCAGAGTGTTCAGAGATAATGTGGCCAGTGGCAGGAGCTGGAGCAATTTAACTTTCCTAAAATATTCCTATTTATACATTTGGAATAGCTCCTCAACCAAAAAGGCTAATTAAGGAATGGTTTAAAAAATAAAATGCTTGATCACGGCCCGACCCGACCCGCGGACCGTGTTAGGTTCGGGCAGAGAATCTAAACTGTGGAGTCCACTTTGTGGGGCACTGCTAGAGTGACTAAAATTAAATTCTGTCTTTCTGACAAAGCTGTGGAAGAATATCATGCTGAGTACAACCTTTTACAATCTGTAGGTGTAAGAATTCCCCATAGTCTCTATTCACTCATGGTAGGGTCTCGCTTGGACGGGGTCCCCGGCCGGCCGTGACTCCCACACTCTGCACAATCACTACGCTTGTATCAGACAGGTGTGTGAGACAGAGAGTGTGTGTGGAAGAGAGGGGAGGCTCTGGGAAAAGACTGAAGTCGTCTTCAAGCGTGTGTCCTGCATTACAAGCACACAGCTGATGGCGCCCGTTGCTGCCCTACCGAGCTCCTCCACACAAAGGCCTGATTCAGATCCGTTACCCCCACGGTTTCCAAACCCCACGCTCCCAGTTTCCCCGTCTTCAGCTGCACTGGCTGCTATTCAGGGCATCCAGACGTCAGCCAGCATCGTGCCAAACATCCAGACAATCGCACCGCCTGGTCCAGCAAGTGGAAACACCAACAGCCACGGCCATTAAAGGTGAACTCCACACTTTTTCCAAAATATCTGAATAATTTCATAACAGTTTCAGGGTCTTTTAATGCGAAATAGTGCAGGAGGAATTTCCAGACTCATTATTGGCCCTGCTGGGGGTCTCAATGCCCACAACTGGGATGCAGCCACTTAATTTACTACTAAAACAGCCAGAGAACAGGAATACGCCATCTAAGTGATTTATGTAATGTCAAAAAGGGTAAACAATGCTCAAAAACAGGGTGTTGGGTTCCCACTGCCATTGGTGAGAACAAACCTAATCAAACGAAGGGTTTTGCTAAATTATGGAAAAGATGGTAGATTTCAAGTTTAAGTCTGACTGAGTCAGCAAATAATTACATGCTTCAACATCCTCGTTTTTCTCTTTTCTTTGTTTTTTCCTCCAAAAAGAACTACAATGCCCACCATTGCTGGGCAATACAAACATACATTCCTTTGTTATCTAATGTGTACAATGACACCAGTATGATGATCTTAGCCATCTCTGCAACAGCTTCAGACCTACATGCGAAAAAGGAGGAAGTTAAATTTAGAAAACAGTATTTCCTTCAAACCAGGCAATTGCAGACAAGATGCCAAGAGCAGATGACACTCAGACATGATATTCAGGTGCTGGGAGAGACTTGGTCAGATTTACAGCTTTATAGGCCTATCCAATGGGTTCTTAAAATTCAATTATGGAATGTAGTGTATTTTTAAGTATTAATGGGTATGGCAGAGTATCAAAGCTACACATAAGGGGGCAACAACACCTAGCAAACCAGGGCTGGCTGAAGTAAGTGTGCAGTAAGTGAAGCAACACCAAACATAATCAAAAGCTTTCAAATGAAGCGGAACGGTGAATGCATTTATTTACATTCACTGCATTTGGTCTACGCTTTCATCCAAAGCAACTTACAACTGTCTGCGTATCACAAGTAGGCCTGTCACGATAAACAATCAATAATTAATTGCACGATAATTAAAGTGAGATTGATAATTTTCATTTGTTTGATTTCCAACAGACTTCACTGTGGTAAATTGGTCTCTAGCGCCCCCTCTCATTTCCATTTCTGGCATTTAGCAGACACATTTATCCAAAGCGACACCTTTATCTATTCCTAACTACAGGGGGCAGTCTCCCTGGAGCGACTTGGGGTTGAGGGTTTAGGGACCCAGTGGTGGTGCTGAGGGTAGGATTCGAACCCAGGACCTCATGGTCCAGAGGCAAGTATCCAACCCACTGAGCTACCTCCACCCCATTACCTCAGGGTAATGAGGCATGAACTCCATTGAGGGTTAGCCTCATTGCTAACTGCAGGGTGAGAAAATGCTATGTGAATACCGCTTACGCCACTGCGTACGGCCGTCTCACTTACAGGACGGGAACTTTTTTTTTCCAGAGATCGGCACTTATTTGGGAACATGCTAGAACCTCTGAGTCTCATTTCTCCTCATTTCTCCTCAGAAGCGTGATGTGAGACGTCCTTCACCCGGCGTCTCACGCTCTGGTGCGCTGCGGAGCTGAAAAAGCGCTACGTTTGTAATACTGATTATAAAAAATAGCCAAGTAATAGTATAATCAGGTGTAAATATATTTTAATTAAATGAATTAAATTTACAGAAAGCCCTTTAGAAGTGCAGAGAGCCAGTCCGGTTTTAACATGCACTCATTGCTTGCGGCTTTTCTAGGTGGGGCAACCACCTATCTCTGGGAAACTTCAATAGGGCTCAATGAGAGCTTTCCAAAGACGCCTTGTTTGCCATAATACCCCCCAGGGAACCGGAGTTATTAAGACGAAGACGATCGCATTTGACAAAAGTATAGGGACACCACGATAGAATGTTTAGCACAGCTGGACACATTGCTACTCCTGAGAGATCCTGCTTTAAGCCACACAAAGTCATGGTATGCTGACTGTCTTACTATGTCTTCCACTCCCAAGGTTATGTGATCTTTAGAAGGTTTATGAATCTTTGAAAGGCTGCATTTGAATTATTACGTCATTATCATTACATCAGTAGAAATGGACACAACGACAATATTATCGTTTACCGCAATAATTTCTGGGACAATTTATCATCCAGCAAATTTGTTATTGTTACAGGCCTAATCACAGATCCAGACGAATGTAATGTTAGGAGTACCAAGGAGTGCGGTGTGATGAGCTGCCCAGCTTCGAAATCAAACCAAACTCTCGTGCATGGAAGGCAGCAATGATATCCACTACACTAAACTAGCACTGAAGAAAACTGAAGCATTCACTGAATTTATAAGACAGAGACTTTTGTAACCTCGCCTGGAAGGGAATAATCTCTGAGGTCATGTTAATCAAGGCAATTAAGACATGCTATGGTCTGCAGGCGAGTTTTGCCTACACTATCACACCATTCCCTTTCACAGGGTCAGTATGGGAAACACTTCACGTTGCTGCATACTGGAGGTGTGGGTTCAGGGTGGTGCAGCGGATAAATGGCACAGTTTCAGTTTTTACTGGGTGTTCGCAATACAGTCATTTACTGCATCAAAAATAGAACAGTCACAGTAATCGAGTATTTTCAATGTAACGCCCACTGGTGTTCCCTGGGGTGGGACGCGGTGCTGGGAGAACGGTGGAGAATTCTGGTGGAACACACAGAGTCCAGCAGCTCTACACTGTCAACCTGCTGTAAAAGAGTTCAGCTCTCACTTCCTCAAACATATGGCTGACACTGCAGTTATCCAAGTCCACACACACAGACACACACACACACACAGACACACATACACACACACAGACACACACACACAGACACACACACACACACACACTGATGTTCACCTCTGCCGCTTCACCGTCCCATAAATCAGGCTTCAGGTGTGTAACTGAGACTGGGAGAGCAGGATCACACTTCAACAACAATCAGCTGAGAAATACACACAGTATTGCTTCATTTCCCCACAGAGACACGATGCTGCTCTGATAAACAAAGCCCCGACTAAACCACATCCCTATGGGGTGATAAAGGGGAAATGACCATGGCAGGCATTCTATACCCACACCTGCCCTGCCTGGCATTCTATACCCACACCTGTGCGGGGAGCAGTGTGTGGTGATGGTGCCTTGTGCAAGGGTACATAAGTGGTGAACCCAGAATCTTCTAATCTCAGTGGGAACTCCCTAACCAACCCCACTGCTTTCTCACATAAAACACACACACACTAACACCATCAACACAGAATATATTTCCCTACACATTTATATTACTTAGTTCTAGCCTTTAATTTACTGCAGTGATATTGTGCAGTCTCAGGGTTGCTTTTCACTGCATGTTATTTTTGTTTGTAAACATCAGTTAAAGTCTTTGGGGGGTTCGGCTGTGTGTCGTTGCCAAACCGCCCCTGCGAGATTCTCTACACACCCCTATACCAAACGGGCCGATCACTTCACACTATCTGTGTGTCCAGCATTTTTGGAATGATGTTGGAAAATTCTGCTCTCTCACTCAAACTTCATTACGGAAGAGGAAAAACACACATACACATACACACCCACACAAAAAAGCACGAATGACAGTGGCCACGTCCAACCAGATCTCCAGCATTCCAGGACACGCGTGGAGAGCCCGTGACGTCACGTGGAGGTGGGCTCCGGTGGGTAGCTCTCCGAGGCCCAGGCCCCGGGCTGGAGGTGCAGCCCCCTTCCAGGGTACGAGCAGGAGAATCGGGGCAACACCTTCCACCCCTTTCCCCCTCCCCATACAGGCAGCACCGCAGCGCCTCCTCCAGAGAAGGAGCAGAAAATAAACAACCTCCATACCCAGGGCTCGCTGTGTAATGGGGAGGCTTCCTTTACAAAACGATCGAGCCGGCTGAACACAACAAACACGAGCAGAAAAAACAACAAGAAGCCGCTTACCCAGAAGCTCTCCAGGAAATACGGCGTGATCATCTTGACCTCCTCCCTGTCTCTCCCTGCGCCTCTTCACGCACTCAGCCCGCCGACTTTCTCCTTCTGTCTGCCTCTTTTTCTCGCTTTCTCTCTGTCCTCGTCCTCCCCCCTCGCTCGGCTCCGCTTCGGCTCGGTCTTTCCTTACTCCGATCCCGAGACTCCACCTCCTCCACCAGTGGAGCTCTCAGAGCTTCTCTCCCCGCCGCAGCAGCTCCACCACCAGAGGCGCGTCGGAGGGACAGGGCCGTGACGTCACGCTCTCAGAACCAGACTCGGAATCAGAGTCCGGACACTGAATTATCCAGAGGAAAACCGTTTATCTGCACAAAAACTATGAATCAAGGACAATATGAAATATAACGAATAGTAAATCTAATAAACAATATGAAATATAATTATGCTCCAAGAGCACTCGCATGTAGAAACATATCGGATGTTGTAAAAATGCTTCCAACACACTTTAATTTTAAATAAGGACTTTGCCGTTAAAGAAACTAAAATACACCCGTATCCGTACCGTACAGTTTTCGCTGCACTCCCGAAGTCCCAGAATGTTTCTACCTCTGTATGAACTGTACTCATGCATGGGTGTTTTCTTTGGTATGAGCTGTGGTTTTCATTGCTATAAGCAGGTGCATGCATTAATAAATTCATTTAATTATAATAAAAAACAGGATTTTAAGAAGAGCAAAGTGAAAAACACAAGAACACTGGAGACGCTGCGGGAAATTCTGGACTGAGTCAGAGATGCGTCACTGGGCAGCCAATCAGCAGCAAGGATAAATTAATAAAGTTCTCGCATTGGTTACTTCCAAACATCCCAACTCACCCCTTCGTTCCTCCTGCTGGTTATTTCGGTTAAGGTTCCGCTGCGCCCAAACATAAACAACCAGCTGGAGCACGAGGGGGCGTGGCGGACGAGGCCCGGATGTCACAACAGCAAAACAAATGCAGAAGATATCTGCCATTTCTGCATTAGTGCAGTGCTTTTAGGAAAAATCAGTGCTGACTAAGCAAACAAGTAGAGGAATTTCTGTACACCATATGGACAAAAGTACTGGGACACCGGACCTTTCTACCACAGGGGGTTTTAATGACACTGCTTTTAAATACATAAGACTTTAATATGGAGATGGTTTCCCTCTGTAGCAGCATCCACTCTGCTTGGAAGGCTTTCTACAATAGTTTGGAGTTTCTGTGGGAATTTGTTTCCATTCATCCTTTAGAACTTCTATGAGGTCATGCACTGATGTTGGGCAAGAAGTTCTAGATCACAATCTCCATTTCAGTTCATCATGAAGGTGCTGGAGGGGGTTGAGGTCAGGACTCTGTGTGGACCAGTCAAGTTCTTCCACACTGAAGTCCTGGAGCTGCTGTGTGCACTGGGACACAGTTCTGCTGGAAGAAGAAATAATCTTCCCTAAACTGGGTCCACACAGCCGGAAGCATGGTGTTGTTCTAAATGTCTTGGTCTGCTGAAGCATTAAGATCGTCCTTCACTGGAAGGAAGGGCCTAGCTCATACCCTGAAAACCAATTCCACTACTTTTATTCATACAGTGCACAGTCTGCTAAATGCTGGTGTTTTAATACTATAGATAAGGAAGCTCCTTATTGGCCGATAAGGGAATAAAGCCTCCACAGGCCCACGCCGGTTCCTGATTATTATAATACCTGTATTCTGGTGACATTTCTCCACAGCCACCAAAAATAGACCTCATTTCTCTGGATAATTTTAACAGTTTTACAAGTAGACACATTTCATAATAAGGGCAACTGGTGGTCTGGTGGTTAGGCAGTTGATCTTGAAATCAGGAGGTCGTTGTTTCGAATCCCAGAACTGCTAGTGGCACCAATGAGGTTCTCTGGAGCGGAGAACTGTCCAAACACACTGCTGCTCCGGGGCGGTTCCTGCCTGCCTTCGGAGAAGTTAAACAGAGGAAGGATCTCACTGTAAACAGTAGTGGGGTGGAGGTAGCTCAGTGGGTAGGATGCTTGCCACTGAACCATGAGGTCCAGGGTTCGATTCCTACCTCCAGCACCACCACTGGGTCCCTGAGCAAGACCCTTAACCCCACGTTGCTCCAGGGAGAGCACCCCCTGTAGGTAGGAATGAAAGTCGCTTTGGATAAAGGCGTCTGCTAAATGCTGTAAATGTAAACACTAAGCTGTGGTGTTCACATATTATCACTTTACATGTTACCTCACCGTGTTTGGAACAAATAAAATCTGAGTGTATCAGTGTTTCACTGAATGTGATTTCACAGATAGTTTCTTAGAAAACAGAATGTGGAAAGAAAATATAATTACTGTCTCAAATATAATATAATTGGATTCTTTGATGATTGTTCAGAAATGTTAATTCTACACTAGTGATGCGAACCAACGTTCGGCGTGAGGATCAAAACAGCGAGACTGAACCCAGCCCAACAGTTTATGAAAACAGTTTATTCTCAACAATGTTCAGATCCAAGCGGTGATACAAACTCACATCCATCACAAGGTCATACAAACGCATTACAAAATTACTACAATATAGATTCTTTGCATGATCCAAAATATTTGGTGGCCCCAAAAGAAATGATTACCTTCTAGATTTCCATCTCTGAAACTGAGCAGCTTGCCAAAAAAACAAAACAAAAACAAAAGAACACCCCTTTATATACGAGCAATGGGAGCTAATGAGCAAAGATGATTTACATGGTTACTACATTATTTTATTAATGATCATCTCCCCAAACAATACAGTAGTTGGTGCAGTGCTAAAGTGACAATTATTTTTTAAACAGTACTTAAACAAAAAAAACCTACTGTATTTAATATTGTGCAATCTCCAAGCAAGCAGAGTCCTAGCAGTCCGGATGCCCCGAAAGGTTTCCAGTCCGATATCAAGGCATCACAGTAAATACTGCACTCAAACGTCCATTAACATTAAAGTAGAAAGTTAAAAGACATCACACACTTAAACAAATGTGCATCTTTTCTGTCTTTGATTTCATTTATTTTTTACCGATAAGAAACATCTTCATTAGGAAAGATCATATAATTAATTCATTACTCAGTGCCTGTGTGTCTTTAGTACTGTAGTGTTGGGTTCATCTGATGGGCTAAGGGTTAAAAAGGCTACACCATCCACTCTTACGAAGGTAGAAAGTATATTTCCTTTCTTTTCTTCCCAGTAAGAGCAAAGTCGCCGTGCTACTCATTACTGGGGGAAAACGGGGAGGGCAAAAGAAAGTCATTTATCAAATATAAAAAACAAAATCAGACAGAATACAAATGGTAAACATGCCTCCTGAGGATTCTACAACATAAAATATTCAAGTAGAAAACATCACATAGCAGCGTTCATATATTTAAGACAACACTAACAGCGCTCAGGGTTTTTTCTGCCTTTTTTATTCTCAGTGTAAGAAAAGCGGTTCCACTGAATAAAGCCGAGCCTTTCGCTCTCCGAACGGGAAAACAGCTGGAATGTGACAGACAACCTTAAACACACCTACCGAACAAACGTCCACTCGCTCAAGTCCAAAAAGCCTGAAGATATCCCACCGTGTTTCCATGGCAACGAGCAGTTTCGAATTTCCCCAAACATTTTAAAATCTGAAAACTGAACTTTAACTTTTTATCCTTCCTGTCACCGCACTTCCTTCCTGGTGGGACTAATGACGGTTTATCTTATCCGAACTGGGCAGTTTTGCATATTTGCACAGAAAAACTTTATTCAAAAGAAGAATTAAATCATTAAACCTCCTACACATATTTGTTAGTCACTTAAACCATTTTGTACTCTATGGACTTTGTACTACATGCTATAACATGACACACTGGCTCTGACCTGCAGAGCTATTTTGACTGATTTCTTCATCCGAAATTGTATATTTAGAAGCCCTGGCACTAACGGGAGATTGATTTTAGACAGAACGCCCTCTAGTTTATGGCTTGGGATACATTCAGGCAATTTTAAGACTTGCAACACTATGCAAGACACACTGACGAACGAAAAGCGGTTTAATACGGGACGAGTTTTCAGGATGTGGAGCTAAAGGCAATGAGCAACACTGAGCAAACAAACGTGGGTGACACTGCCTTGATTCCCCAAGTTAGGGGGGACTAGGGAGGGGGGGGGTTAGCAACATAAATTGCTTATAGGGCCACCAACATGCATGAATCAAACACTTAAGTACCCCTCGTATTCTAGTCAGTCAGTCAAAAAGGTTATTACAAGCATTTGCAAAATCATGCTTTTTGTAAACTAATCGAAAAACAAGTAGACATTAAAAATGTCAAAACGAAGAACGATTCCTGGGTTTGGGGTCGAGCGCTCGGTCTGCGACCTTATAATTGCTATTGGACACGATCACAGTTTCACATGGGGGGGGGCAAAAGAAACAGGAGATGAGTCCGATACCTTCACACAGACGGAAACAGACTGAGATCCGTTTACTCGCTGCAGCTGGGATTTCCTCTCCGTCGCCGTATTCATGCTTAAGTTAATGAAAATTTAAGACAAACCACTTCCTTTAAAAATCACAACAAAAAAAGCACTTTACGAACTTATTACGAATGGTTTGTGGACCCTCACGTTTCTACAGTCACGGTGTGAAGCGGTTTCTAATGTTCAGACAGCAGAACCTTGATACGTTTTCAGCCTTTTCTTCATCAATATTCCATCGACTGCTGTGCAGTGCAAAAAAACCCTAAAACAAACAAAACGGAAAAACAAAAAGCACGGACTGCATCGCTCTTTCATGCAGTGAGAGTGGAACTATACCTTGTAAACAGCCCATGCACAGTCCGGTTACATTCTGGTCTAGTAGGAACTCCACTGGACCCGGTTTGTGTATGGTTTGATCCAGCTGATTATTAAAGACGCCGCCATCACCGGGCGTTTCTACCTAAACCTCAGGCTGGACGTGATACAGTGAGAACATTTCTTCTCCCCTTGATATCCTGTCTAGGTTTCAGATGAACAGAAATGAACATTAACAGTGAAGGAGTTCCCGAAAGGTTTTCCGCTCTAGTTTTGTCGGCTGGGCGTTTAAAGGTTTTCTTTCTTGCTGAGTTGAGCCGCAGCAAACAACACCCTCCCACCCCATCCAGAGGAGGGCAGGGGTCCGAATACCCCACCCCAGCCCAGCCACACCACCCTCCCCCCCGTAAAGGGCAACATGTTCCCTGGGGACTTGAGGCTCCCATGATTTTTTCCCCCCTGTAATCACCTGAAAGAGAGAAGACAACCGAGGTAAGGGTCACTTTTCAGTTTAAAATAACTTTTTTCTTGTTATATTTTTGTTTGTCAGTTTTACCAACACAAAACAGGGTGCAATAAAAAATATTTTACTCAGCATATTAAATATCTGTAAAGATACGTGTACAGAAATGACCTAACAAACACAATTTATACAAACGTGACATTCTACAATGTTATTACATTATCATTATTTAAATTGCAAGTAGATATTGGAAACTACAGCTTCTTTTACCATCCAAATTACGCAACAACATTAAATAATGAATACTTTGCAACAAAATATCATCGGTAATAAAACAGGCTGGCAAAGCAATATAATATGTTTCAGACATATTGTAATACATAACACTTTTATTTTACACTGATTATTGAATCAAATATTCCAGAAATTATATTTTTATATTGACTATAGATATATAGGTTTTATATGAAATCATAAATGTTAAGGAAATGTAGCGATGTGCGTTGGGAATTGACATTATATTAATTATTTTAGTTCAAAATGTTCTATATATCCCAATGGGAACGCAGTATCATGAAATGCTTCGGGTTACCAATCAGTCTCGCTGCCAAGGGACATGGTGATGAAAAATGCTAGTTATGTAAATGCAGTAAGAATAAATTCTCCGCTTGTAGATGGGGACGTGTTAGAAATCTTGTACTGAAATACAGCATTATAAAAAGTGTATTTGTGTTTTCTGTACCTCGTGCAACAGGCCAGTTTCTCCAGAAGTGCTTAGACTCCGTAGAAGGCTGCGAGTCGCTCCTTTAGAGGCAAAGGGAACTGGTCTGAAAATCGCCTCCAGTTTTCTTCTCCAACTTGATTCTTAAACCCATGTAAGATCTAACAGAAGCACACAGGAAACACTGTGAATCAGTAGGTGGAACACACACCAGAAAATAGGATTTGAATTGAGTAGTCAGAAGTCCACGTGTTATAATGCCTAACTGCCATTCCTACACACAAGTAGGGATGTCACGATTCACCGGTTTCACGATTAACGGCGATTTAAAACATCAGGATTAATTCCCGGTAAAGCTCCTCAGCTCTGTGTTTCTGTCGGTGCTGTTAAAAGCGTTGATCCCGACAGGACTATCAGCGGACTGGCAGGACTCGCCTGGACAGGA